>CABEEJ010000293.1:310641-328080 GCA_901482245.1 Timema douglasi | reverse complement strand
GGAGCTCACCACACACTCGGGTCGACAAGCAGGGGGGCTTCCCAAGTAGCCAGGTACACAAGAGCACACAGCCTGGCCGTTAATCTCTCTGCACTGACTGCTGGGGCCGCACGGTGAAGGGTTGCATGGGTGACTTTCTGCAGTTGCTAATGAGTTGAAATACGATTACTTGTATCTTTTACCATTCTAATTAATTGTAATAAATTGTGTTATTAAAAAGAATTTTATAAACATATTTGCTAATTGTTCTTTAGTCATTTTTATAAACAAGATGCCGTTTCTTAAATTTTCTATTTCTTAATTAATTATTCCTATTGTTTGTCCATTTTATTCTATAACGTTTTTGATATGTTTTATCATTCTCACTTGCAATATTGCTTGGAGTCAATAATTTCAGATATCTATTACAACCTTAATATTCCTTGTATGTAAACTCATCTGATCTGTGGCTGTATCTCATAGTCTATATATTATATCACTATACTTAGAGTATTTCTATTATTATTATTACTATTATTATTATTATTATTATTATTATTATTATTATTATTATTATTATTATTAGCACCACGTCTAACTACCCGTTTGGTATATACGCACTTACGCTAAGGGTTAATGTTAGGGTGATTGTGAGATGAAATGGAGGACCTACAGTTTAATGTGGAATCGAACCACGGAGGAGGCTTGGCTTTCCCCACATTCACAAGATGTCTTGTCAGAGGTGAAGGAAGGGTTTTGTAATCAGATAAGTCTGTGCCGGGACCGAGGATTGAACCCCAGCCGCCAGCACAGAAGTCTGACACCTTACCCCTAGACCGCCAGGTCACGCATACCTTTATTAATATAAAGTAATTAATATATGGGGGCTAAAATTTGGTATAACTAGACGTTTTTAGGAGGTGTAGTCAATGAAATGTATTTATATGTTAAAGAAAAATCATTTTTAAGTATTAAGTATTTTAAAACTGGTAAAATTATATAACTTTTAATCATAAATAAAAAATGTTCTTTTTACTCCGATTTGATTTTATCTTATGGTGTAGTACACAATTTCGTTATAAATTTAAATTAATCTTTTAACTTACTCTACTCATTTAGTTTATTAATGTGTCCTATTTGATCATTTCAATTACAAATCTGAAATCTCTATTTCATGAAATGTCTTTTTCTTAACTATCTATTTTAAAGAAAACAGGCACTAGCAAAATATAATATGCCTTACTGAGGCATAGGGTCATATAATTCCAACTAACGACACACCCAGATAAAGCAGATGTTGGCTTCCTAATCTTGTCGTTGTTATTGGTGATGTTACAACATTTTAGTTGTAGCTTAGATAAAAATAGCCTTACGTGGACTAGGTCTGCAACTGACAAATGGATTCCCAGTGTATCGATCAGGGCAGGAGCACATCGGTATATGGTTAGCAACTTGGCAGAGAGCATCCTGCCCACAAGTTCCTGGGCAAGGGTCACCACACTTATTGCGCATGCATGCTTTGTTTCTGGGACAGTCGCTACTCATGACACATTCGGGCCGACAGCCGGAATAGGGGTCTCCATGATACTCTGATAAACAAGTGCACACCCCATCTTTGCATTGCGTGTTTGATCCACAAGGAGATGGGTTGCATGGGTCCGCTTGGACTGGCTCTGGTGCTGGAATACAACATAACGGACGCTTTTTTAGTCATGGACGTTTCATATAACTCAAAATTGAGTATATGTGTTCTAATAAATAATTATTTAACGACGCTGCCTGCTTGGGGAATTTGAAGTGTTTTTTTTTTGCAAGGAAGGTTTCATTTTAACTTGACGCACCTAAGCACTCAAGGTGCTATCCCACTTAGACGCCAATATACTATGCAGAAGAAAAAGAGGGAATAAAATGAGTAGTTCATCTTGTGAGGCCTCTAGTTTACCTGCTGATAACATTTCCCCTATTCCACTGATGAGTATACACACTCAACTCTACTATTTGTATCTGAACAACATTGACTGGCATTTAAAAAAATATTTTTCTTGTTTCCTATCCTAAATAGACATTTCCGCATACTTTTTAATCTACATCCTGGAAGGAAGATTCCTACAGACTATTTCAATTTAATAAACCTATGTTGTAGTTGGTTAAAAAAATGCTTTTACAAAAAAACTACTCCAAGTTTAAAAGATAATTATTTTGTGACATTGTAGAACTATTTAATTATTTAAGACTTTACTCTACTTGTTTCAATACCATATTTTTAAAACTTGCCAATCAAAATATAAATACAAGAACATGAGAAATCCTATCTTGGTTTTCCACTATATCACCAGTAGGTAACGTGCTTAAAGACATGAGTGTGCTTCTTACGTGGTGGCGGCTTGGGGTAGCAGTTGGTGAAGGGGTCTCCTGTGTATCCGTCGGGACACGTGCACACCGGGGTGTGGTTGATGACATTGCANGTTGGTGAAGGGGTCTCCTGTGTATCCGTCGGGACACGTGCACACCGGGGTGTGGTTGATGACATTGCACTGGGCCCCTGCACCACAAGAACCCGGACAGGGGTCGCGACATTTCTCCCTCATGCAAGCTCTGTTGCTGGCACACTCAGAGTTAATGGTACACTCTGGACGACAGTTAGGGGGAGAGCCCATGTAGTTTACCAAGCAAGAGCATGACGGTGAGCCTCCGATGTCCCTACACTGAGAGTTGGCTCCACAGGGAGACGGCACGCAAGGATCTCTGACGATGGGAGTTGGGGGTATATATATGGGAGCTGCATGGACATTAAACAAAATAAGTTTAAGGTTGCACTCCGGTTGTTTAATGTACTATGAATCATCACAATTTTAAAATGATTGTTTGTATGCTTACGTGGAATTGTGTAACATCTGGTAAAGGGATCACCGGTGAAACCTTGTCGACAGCTACAGATGGGACTGTGGTTGATCACTTGGCAACGAGTATTGAGTCCGCAAGGACCAGGGCAAGGGTCCTCACACTTCTGATTGACACAAGCCCTGTTCTGCGGACACTCAGAGCTCACTACGCACTCTGGTCGACATCCTGGAGGACTGCCGATGTAAGTGGGTAAACACGAGCACACGGCCTGTTCGTTAACTTCCCGACATTGACTATACGCTCCACACGGGGATGGTACACATGGGTCTTTTTCTTCCATGACAGGAGCTGTATGAGGAGTAGGAAATAGAGGACAAGAAATGAAGAAACATGCAACAATAGAGAGAAGTATAAAACATTCACTAGCAACAAGAGTGAAGCATGCTAATTTCTTAATAAAATTTTGAGAAGAGAGAATATAATAATATCACTTGATTTATTGGTCATTTTTCTTCAGAAATTAAGTGTTTGTATGCTTGAAAACATGTTTTTTGTGTTTGTTGTTCCTCTGTTCTTACAATTAGGTTTTAATCTTTTCACTATTCTCATATTATAAATATTTTATACCAAGATCTATTCAATAGCATTTACTGATAAACTACGGTACTAAAGATACAACAATGTTTCTACCATTGATAAAATCAAATATATTGAGTGCTAGTAGCATGATCTGTTTTGAAAGTTGAATTTTCTGTCTTTTGGCGAAAAAATATTAACCTACATGTCTATCAATTGGGCTTTTCCCTTTTGAGGATAGTGGTGTGTCCTGCTGGTGAACTCGAACTCTTAGCCATATGTAATAACTTAACTTTGTTATTTAAAATCTATTACTTTTAATTTCTGATTTTCAATACATTAAATTTTAATATTGATTGTATGTATTTAAATTTGAGTCTTAGGCCTAGTTTTTGTTTCTAAAGTGCAAAGCAAGGTTATTATATATAATTTTGTGATCATACAATATGTTAACTCTTATCCTAGTCCAAACTTATTTCTATTCACTGACATTTTGGAGGCAACCTTTCATATCTTCTGATTAATCCCTTTTACTTATGGCATCATGAAGGAAAAACAACATCAGCCAACCAGTGTTGCCAACTTCGCTTTTTTATTTTGCTGGCTGTAGCTAAAATAATCAAATAGGGGTGTTTCTAAAGGTTTTAAATATTTTTATTGCTTTTCCTAGCAGGAAAAAAACCCTACTTTGTGTGGCTTTGCATTGGTTTATCGATTTTAAAATAATCTAGGGATGAGCTAAATCTAATTGGAAGTTTTTTGTTACATAAATGGCTGTGCTGCTCTTTTCAAGTAAGTTCTAAAAGTATTCTCTTAAGGTGGGATGGAAGGGGACGTGAGAAAAAGCCGGTAAAAATGTAACATCAGCTCATATTCAATTACCTTGTAAGCCTATTTTCGAATCTATGAAACTAGTCTTGATGTAAAAAGGTCTCTAAAATGAGCCCTCTTCTAACAAAAACTGTATTTTTTTTATAAGCTTACAATTTAGAAAAGCTTAGTATATTTGAGAACTAGCAGCGAGCTTTCCTCTTTACCTTGAGATAAGAAGTCTCTTAGTTTTCTTTACCCTCTTTCTTATATACATGACAAAGGGTGGTTTTATTTGAAGGGTGAAAGGGAGTATAAGCTTAGACAGGGTGTAGAAGTAGTTCCAGTAAATGACACAGACAAATTCTATTTTAAGCTGTCTGGACTGACAACAATTTATACTTTTGCGCTAACCAAGGCAGCCACCTTAATTTGAATTAAGTTTTTATAATACTAATTTGCAACAATATCTATTTTGTGTTAGAGATTTTGGCAGATCAATAACTATATTTTTAACATGGAAAATAAACTAAAATTTTCTGTTATAGAATATGTAAAATGGTAGCTATTTAAAATGTAATTCACTATAATGCCACTTACATAATTTTTTTGTTCTTCATTGATGTTAAACATTTATTTTGATCATTCCTTTTGTTATTCTTTTTAACATATATTTTGTTTAAGGAGGGGCTTTCCTAATTTTAGTAGCTTACATTAGGAAAGAGGAATGGACAAGTATGGGATCTGTAATGCTGTTAACATAATTTTTGATGTAATCTATCTCTAATATATATTTTGTTTTCACATGCTCGGAAAACACCATTTCTGTAAGAATTATTTCATAATATCAAGCATTGTTTGCCATAAATGGTAATGTTTTATCATGTTTATGTTTCTCAGAATACTTTATTGTTGTAGGAAACTAATTTCTATTGAATCTGGCTGATAATTGTTAACATTTTGTGCTTTACCGGGCATTGCTCATCAGAATGGTACCTTAACCAATTCTATTACATTAATTTATGTTTCTCAAATAACTTTATTGTCGGGCGAGACTAATTTTGTTCGTGTCTTGTTATATATGGTCGTAGCTTTACGTAGTGCTTACCACATTTTCTGGAAACGCATAAACTAATTTTTAAAAACCCATGTTAATTTTGCATTCACTTTTACATGTGTAACATACAATAATACTTTACACTGTATGTGTATTCTTAACTCTTGTATTTTACATTTTATGGGTGTGTCATGTGTGTGTATTAGATTCTCCACACCCACAAGTTAATTTTTGTTTTCACTATTTTACTCTACAATTAATATTTCATTGTTTTCTTTCTGATTTCCATACTATTTATTTATTTATTGGTATTGTCGCGTACTAAAGGACACATAATAGCAACCATACCAAAAAATGACCTTGCTTTTAATCTATAATTTTTATTTGACCACCTTTGTGGTCTGTTGGTCAGAGTTTTTGATTACAGATTCAAAGCTTCTGGGTTCAATACACAGCTCTACCAGATTTTTCTGTGAAGCAATGGGTCTGGAACGGGGTCAAACTCAACCTCACGAACACAAATGAGGAGCTACTTGAATAAAGAATTGGCGTTTTTGGTCTAAAAACTTCTATTACAGGCCGGATGGTTTGTTGTTCTGATCAAATAACACCCTCTATATGAAAATGTTGGCACTGTCTTCACCAACATAAGGCGGCCGCTTGGTTGGTATAGCTCGCTTGTGGGCTGACACCATGAAGTATTTTTATTAAGTTTTATTTAAGAGATACTTTCCATACCTCACTCCCCTTGCTGAGTATGTTTGTTTACATGTAAAGAATTAAGGACCTCATTGTTTATTCTAAATTAAATCAAACTTTTGGCCTTCAAATTTAGCTTCTAATTATTTATTTAACCACAAACTAATACATATTTGTTTTTTAAGAACCATTAAATTAAAATTTTGTTTTAATTATATTTGTTCATCAAATGTGTAAAACGAATGGGAGAGTAATGGGGAAGCAAAGAGCAGTTCTTTTTTTTAATTACAGATGATAGAAATGTAGATCAATAGTTTTTCACAAAAGACAGAAATCCCATCGTGGAATCAGATCATTTTAAAAGCACTCATAATATTGAGACTGGAGACAAGAAAAATCAAATAAACCAGAATTTATTTCTTGATTTATGAAATATATAGATTAATAGTTTTTAAACATGCAGCATGCAGTTTTTAAAGTTAAGTTCTTCTAGTATGATTTGCCGGTGATGAGGAGGCTAGTTTTGAATCTCGGCTGAGTCTACTGAAGGTGTTTTTTTCCTAAATAGTTTCTCACTCTCCCTGCGAAAAAAAAAAGTGCGGCTACAAAGCCTCTAAATCCTACCATCCTCTCATTACACGATTAATGTAATTAAATGCAAAGCACTCTATCAGATAGTAAAATGTGTGTGTGTGGTGTTGGGGGGAGGGGGGCAGGTGGCGATAACAGCTAGAGTTAAATAAAGAATTTTCATTTATTTAATTTCTTTTTCTAGTAACGAGTGTTGTAATATGATATCAATATTCTACTTTTAGTTTGGTGGTAGACATGATCTACAAATTAAATTAAGGTAGTTGTGAAGATAATATAAGTTAGAATGTGCCAATCAAGAGAGTTATTATCAAGAACACCTAGAAATGATAAACACATGCTATCAACACTTCAACAAGACATGATAAGAAAAGAACACTAGTCATGCTATGGAAAGAGAAATAAAATAAATAAGACAAGGAAAGTCTCTAACTAGTATAGGAAGTACATGCTAAACAAAGTTTAAATAAGTGAAATCATGCCTAGGCTAAGAGAATTATAAAGAAATACTTGTAACAAAGTAAAATACTTCATGCCAGAAAAAATAGTAATATTAATAGAGATGGGTTGAATCCTATATTTCTCAAATTTGGATCTTAAATTTTTCTTTCAAATCTTGAATCCGAATTTGAATCCTTAAATCTTTAAAACTACACAATTTTAGTTAAAGCTAAAAAAAATTAAATCGGATTAAATAAAAAAAACTGTTTAAGGCTTGGTATCACCAACAAAGATTATTTTGTTTGTCTGACTTTTTTTAGTAAATTAATTATATTGATACTATTTTATACTTTTTTTGTGATTTTACCTCAAATACACATATATATGTGTGTATTTGGGGGAAAGGGAGGGGGGTATAAATCACACAAAAAAGTATAAAATTGTATCAATATAATTATATATATTTGTTTATTTGAGGGGGGGAGGGAGGAATCACACCAAAAAAAAGTATAAAATCGTATTGTACTTTTTCTAATCCCCTTCTTCCTCCTCAATACACACACATATATAGAGTAGCTTTTACCAATTAATTAAAATTGTTATATCAAGTCAAGTTTTTCATAATTGTTAAGAGATACTTTTTTTTAGATTTTTACAAATTTCAAATCTTTTGAATACCATATGATTAGAGGATTCAACATCCCATCTCTAACTATTAAGAAAAGTTCACTAAAAGAAATTAACTGTGAAGTTGTTGAAAAGTTTATAGAAGTTATAGAATAGAATATAAATTAACACAAGAATAAGGTTAAATACACACAAGGGAAAGAAATGGGATCTTACATTGAACAGGCTGTATCCTGCAAAGTCTGAATGGATCTCCTGTGTAGCCTGGTATGCATGTACAAGAAGGCAGATGGTTGACCACTTGGCAGTCAGCGTTTTGACCGCAAGTACCCGGGCAAGGGTCTTGACATTTGTTGCGGATACATGCCCTGTTAGGTGCGCAGTCAGAGTCAAGTACACACTCAGGCCGGCAGCCTTCGTAAGGGTTGCCGACATGCTCTGGTAAACACGCACAAGAGCCTGCTCCGTTCTGCTCTCTGCAGACTGCGTTTGGTCCACAAGGGGATGGCAGACAGGGGGTGGGTCTCTCTTGGGGGATCGGCTCAGCTGAAAGGGAGTAGTGTGTAGTAAGACAGAAAGAGACGAAGAGTAGTATGAAACAGTGACATTACGTGAGATTGTTTCGTGAAAATTCTTCGCGCTGTGTTTGACATTGTTTTGATACAGATTTATCTTAAAGACAATTTTACTTTGAATCAATTAGTAAATTTGACAATAAGCAAATTTTTGGTCCGATTTTAAAGTAATAATATAGGGACTTCTAATTATTATTTTCTTGCCATGAAATTGAAACTCTTTAATATATGTGAAAAATCAATTTCAAGTAGGTTACATTATACGTTACAGCCTAAAGATTGGCATTTGGTTAAAATTTGTATTGTACTGTCTAGTCTCATTTTTGTTTTCCTTTTTATTAAGTTACTTTGTTTTGTTATGGCTATTGGCCTAATAGGAATGATTCAATACTTTTATTTTCTCATAATACACCTTTAATTAGCGCTAAATAACTGTCTTTAGTACATTTTTTTACAAGTGATTGTATATTTTCAACAATGCTCACATCATGTCACTTTGAGAGATTAAAGTAGATTTGAGTGAGTGTCTAAGAAGTTAACTAGAGAAGCAAGAGCAAAGCGTTAGTTGTTAGAGCCAGATTTTTTTGGAGAGAGTAGGATTTTTTGGGGGTATTTTCTTGTCCATTACCTCAACATCAATGGTATTGAAAGCACTGCATTGTTGTTAAATCGCTTTAATTTTCTCCGCGGCACCATTATTTTTAGCAAATACTGTAGAGTGTCTCCTGTATTTGGTTTTAGTGAATGTTCAAGTTTCAATGACCGGCCCAGCAGTTAGCTAGGCCAAAAAGTACATTTCTTTGGTATAAAAAAAAATTGTAATGTGATGGTCAAGCCTTTACCAGAAGAAATATGCTTTAGTTTTACTAATGATTTACTTAAACATGAACTGATATACATCGATTCAGCTTGTATTTTATGATTAATAATAACAGGCTCTCATAATATAAATATATCAGTAGTTATGAGTAAATTTCATTTAGTTGTGAGAATATTTCATCTGGAGCTAACTCCACCAGAAATAAAGAAGTAGAATCCACAGATCTGCTTTACAATAAACAAGTTTAGTAGCCACTTATAGCAAGATATAAACTGAAAATAGCTTTCCAAGCCTATCCTTGATACACTGAGCTATATAAGATGAGACCAGGTAATTCTCATCTCATTAGACCTCCAATATATCAGGAATTGCCTTTTTTTAAGTTTATAATTTATTCCCACGAAGCAATAATAAATTTGGTAAGTAGGCCAATTTAGGAATAGCCACATTAAGACATTTTAAAAATCGTGACATTTAAATTATATTTTATATTTAATAATGTGCGGTGTTCTTTTCATATCTTGTTAAAAGTAGCTTTAATGTTTACTGTACTTGTTGGTATCCTTAATTTTTGCTTGAATTATTAAAGCTTAAAATTGTTCCTTAAAAGCATTAGCAACTCAATCATATGACGTGTAGTTTAAAAACAATAAACCCATCCTCGGGTATTGGTTTATTTTACTCTTAACATAATAAATCAACACTGTTACACGCTATTTGATTGGTTTGCCAAGTTATGAGTTTCAGCTTACGCTCGCATATGGTTTGTGAGTTAGTAATACAATTCCTCTACATAGAGATCAAAACTCTATTTCCCTAGTTATAAAAGCAACTCTCAGCTGAATGAAAGCACAATCTTGCCGGAGAGACGTCTTCTTCTTCTTTCTCTCGGCCCATGATTGACTAGAAACTTTCGTTTTGATACAAAGTCCACTTAGAAGTTTAAAAGGTAAACTAGATTTTTTTAATAATACATATTTGACAACTATTTCACATGTAAATATGATTCCAATGTACTACTGCACAAAGCATAAGTGAACTTGAAAAAAACCAATGTAGCAAATTCGTTTTTTACTCCCACATCTTACTACGTGTTCAGGTATATGCCTATACACTAATTACTCTAATGTGTTAAAGATGAGGAAGGTTGAATCTATATAAAGTGTACCCACATTTGCATGGAGGGAGAGTGGAAAACCATTTAGGAAAAACCGCCCTCGGCACACCCAACTGGGATAGAACCACGATCTCCCATTGTCGGCAATCCACTCTATTGAAATAATGTCATTTTAGACTATGTGGCCACCGTGCTACCTACAGTATTCCAGCGCAAGAAACTAATAATACCTTAGCACTCCAGGTTATGATAGAACCTTTTAAGCTATGTAATTAAATATTCTTATGATAAATATGTTTTTATTTAAATAAATATTCATTAGACTCCCGATCATCCAGAGTCACATTAACCAGAATGTGGCTTAATTGGGGTGGTAATTTTTAATTATTAAAAAAAAATCAAAGGCTACACGCTAGTCCATCGCTGGGTTTATCTGGGTCTTTTTAATCTGGGCCATTTTTTTCCCCTGAGTATACTGTAGCTAAATTAAAAACGTTTATAAATGGGCTTGATGAAGCAAAGCTCTGGCCAATCATGTTCCGAGAGTTTGTTGAATGGTGTGGTGTTGACGTTGGGGGACTCAGTTCACCTACCTTGCTGAGGAGTCCCCTAGACATGCATGAAGACTGTTGAGAGAATAGCATGTCAACGTCATACCCAATGAGAACAGCTAGGCCAACTACAAGATATCAGGAATGTTAGTCGATTTTAGGGATATTTTTTTCTCTTAAAATTGGTACGTACTAATGCCAGAACTGTTGTTGACCTAAGACTCTCTTGTCTGAGGGAACAATTATATGAGGGTAAATATTCTAAGGTAGTGCACAAGCATTCACCCAGCTAGAGAATGGAGATATCTTCCCGAGAGCTGCAGGTTGATATCAAAACATGCTCTTTCTAGTAAACGACAGGCATTACGACTGCTTGCCTAATCTTGCTTATTACAATAAACAACAATTTTTTAGTAAAGGTATTTATTACTTAAATTGCTTTGCCATAAGATAAATTTGCTTAAATTACAGAGATAGTCAAATACTACTGCAAATCATTGAAAAAAAAACCAACTCTGCCATCCTAGTCTTCATTTTCTTACACTTTCAATATATCATTCTCAAATTACATTGCTACTGTTGCAAGCAAATTTATATTATTATATTACTTTATATAATTATTTAGGGTATTATTTAACATAGATCCAGTTGAACTATAGCCCTTCTGATAATGAGGGAAAAATTATGCCAAATGTCTATATTTAACTAAACATTAAAAGGAGGATATAAAGGCAAGGCCTACACACTTACCATAAATTAAAATAGAATGTCCTAAATCACTCATGTCTGCTCTGATAAATATATACAAGAAGTCATTGACTAGGATTCAAACATCAACTCCCCAGTGTCCCACTCTCGATCATGGTATAGCTTATGTATAAAATTGAATAGTACATTAAAACAAAACATTTTTACTATTAAAAGTGATTTTGCCTAACAAACACGTAATATTGGATTTACATCAACACTCTGTTGTTCTCATTGGATATGACATGACATGATTTGAAGACGAAGAAAACTGTAGAGAGAAAAAGACATAGCTAATATGAACACACAACATGCTACACAGAGAAAGGACATATGCACCATGCAACGTGCTCACAACCACAGTCAGAACATTGGCGGGACGCGAATGCTATTGCGTTGTCTGTACCATGGTATTCATTTTACTATCGTGTTGAACACAAGAGATATAAGCAAACTACATCCAAGGGGTAGGGATGATGAGGAGGGTGATTTATAGGAAGTACACTCACATCAGCATAGAGAAAAGGTGGAAAAAACACAACTAAAGACACACATGGGAGGAACCCCCCCTCTGTAGTGCCTAGTCAAAAATCAAATCTCAAGTGCCCTGTTTCTAAGGCGTCAATCTCGCAATACACTAGACTGCCAATGTCGAGATCAAGGCTCAAATCTTTGTCAGGTGTACTGAAGTATTTTTCAAAATTGTTTTCCATTCTTCATTCGTGAAAATGTGAGTACACTTCCTCTAAATTCAACCTTCATTCTTAACACATTAGCATAATTAGTACATAGGCAAATAACCTTAACACGTAGTGAGACATGGTGATAAAAAAAAGAATAAGACTAAAACCTCTCTGTCGAAGACTGCCATTATACGAGTCAAGCATACACCTTTAGAATGAATGACCATCGTCGCGGGCCATAATATTTATAATTTACATTCTAGTCTGATACCGCATGATCGCCCAGTGGCTTGGCCGTGCTGGTAACTTTATTATTAAAAGGAGCAGCTGGTACTTGCTAGTAGCTAGGACTTGGGGGATATGCAACACAAGACAAATACAACATTTTTTGGCCAACCACATTGTGTGTAGCTTGTTTATGACACAAACTATTACACAACCATATTTATAAACACTAAGCAAAGAAATAATAGAAATGTGCAGGTTTTCTGTCCACATTAGTTTTATAAACTCAAACATCCTTTTTTATATACACAATTATGGTTTAAATTGATAAGATGTAATTTCTCAAGGTTAATAAAAAAAGCTTGTGTTGTTTTATTTAAAATTACGGTAGCCTATACAATTATAATTGATTTTAATTTCTACATATGCTATTCATTGACTACAATATTGTTTTTAAAAATAAGATAAACTAGTCCATTATTAATTTTACAAATTGCTAAAAAAGTCCAAAAAGTGTGGCTTTTAACTAATGTTTATTAAATAAGTTTCAACCTTAAAAAACTCGTCACGTTTCAAAAATAGTTCTTTATTATTCTTATATGTTTAAAAAAATGTATTAATACCAGTGATAAAAAATATATAAATTTACAACTTATAATTAATTAACAGCGTTGAAATTGTTGTTTTGATCAAAGCTCTAAGACCTTTTATCATCCATTTACTATTTCAATTCCTTATTGTAATAGGGAAGTATAGTATAATCTGTATTTTTTTTATATCACCGCATCTTACTTCCTGTTCAGGTTGTATGCATATATGAAAATTAAGGTACCATAATGGGGGTAGGGATGAAGAGGGAAGCATTTTAAAGGTAATATACCCGCATTTGTGTGAAAGGAAAGTGGGAAACTAGTTAGTAAAAACCACTCTCATTAGGCCCGAACAGGATTTGAACCCCCAATCTCCCTGTCATATGCAGGCAAGAGTGATGCCTTAGACCTTTCGGCCACTAAAGTTGGTATATAATCTGTGATAAATAATAATACATGACCCTGACATATAAATAATGTCTCACTTGAGTTAAGTAAATAACTTAGTTTGCATAAAATGCTTTATGAGTATTGGTTGATAAAAGATTTGACTTTTGTCCAAAAATATATACTTGGTATTAAATAGCCCAGAAAATATCTGGCAAAATAAATAAGCTCGGCCAAATCTTATAGTTTGTGAGGTCATACTTTATTTTTACTGTAGCATATTTAAAACGGTTAGTATAAATATTACAAATTTTTTCTTGGAAAATCTACAGTTTTGTAAATAGTTAATGATCACTAAATATCTAGTAGGCCTATCCTTTGAATCCAAACTGTTTCAATTAAAGACGTTGAATACCATGGCACATTTACAATTTTATATAATATATAAATGATGGGGAGGAGCACTGAATATTTTAATATACGTTTCATTGTATATCGATTAATATTATTATATAAGTGTATTGAATTAACATATATTTTATTTTTAAAAATTGAACTTGTTTCATGTTTCAATGTTCTTCCATTAATAGTGTGCATTTTTATTTGTATCTTTGTCATTTTTATAAAATACAATATTACTATTAAGGCATTTATGTCCACTTTCTTAACACAACTTTATTTCAGAGGGTGACTTATA
This sequence comes from Timema douglasi, assembly GCA_901482245.1. Classification (NCBI taxonomy): domain Eukaryota; kingdom Metazoa; phylum Arthropoda; class Insecta; order Phasmatodea; family Timematidae; genus Timema; species Timema douglasi. The sequence goes on along the minus strand of CABEEJ010000293.1, from coordinate 314,064 downwards.
CAACACTCAATCCAAGCACTAGGAATAATACTTGGATTATCCGGATACTAGTATGAATATTATACATTAAAAAGTTGTTGAAACACCCACACCTGGGTTTGAACCAGGGTTTCCTAGACTTTGAGTCAACCCCTATAATCACTCTGCTACAGGGGATACACTTTCCTGTTTCTTATAAATTATTATCTACTTCAAACGTAAAGTGATCCCAGTATTTCTGCTGGGGAAAAAATTGTCAACATACTATAAATGTCACAAAAGCACAGAATTTTGGTGACTGTGGCCCCAAAACCTAGTACTATTTGCCCCTTTCTGAAATAACATAAAACTTTCTTTGTTTATTTGTACCTATACACATATTACTACCTATCCAGGCAATCCGCGTAATTATACCAATAGAGCAGAGATGAGGAAGTTATAATTTAAAAGAAATGTACCTGCCATGGCGTGGAAGTAAAGTGGGTAATTATACAGAAAAAACACCTGAGTATATCCACCCAGAATTTGTCCCTGAGCTGAGAGTTACAGAGGAATCAGGAAAAGTTGACACACTAGTTTGTATGCACAACATTGAGGGTTGCTTGGTAATTAATTAAATTGCTTAGGGGTTCTTTATATGCTCGGGTTTTAACTGTGTTTGGAACTTATTTATTATAATGGAGTCTTAGTTATATGTATTCTTGTTGCAAGATCTCTACTAGAAATTCCAGATCTAGATTCAAGGACCAACCCCTTGAATCTTTTCACTGTAACTCAAGTCTGGAGCTTTGTTCATGACAGGAATTAAATAATGAGTTATCCCCAATGAAACATATCACTTCTCATGGTATTTTGTATTGATTTAATTTAAATACTAGTGAAACCCAATTGTTGATACACTGAAACAAGTCTAAGATTAATGTGGGAGCTTGTTTTATGCTTGTGAATGATTTGTGGAATCGCCTTATACTAGCATCACCCCAACAGTTGTTCTGACTGTGTGTCATGACGTGCACCAGCAAACTTAGAACCAAAGCATGCTTTGTCCTACCTTGTGCCGGGAAACAGCCGTTGAACGGGTCACCCGTGTGGCCTGGGTTGCACGTGCACACCGGTGTGTGGTTCACGACCGAACAACGCGCATTCGTACCGCACGAACCTTGGCATGGGTCGCCACAACGTTGGTTCACGCACGCTAAGTGACTCGGGCATTCGGGGTTTATTGTGCACTCGGGGCGGCAGTTGGGTGGTGAACCAATATAGTTAGGTGAACACGAGCAGGCGGGACTTTCCCCTCGGACCTGACACTCTGCGTTAGGACCGCACGGGGAGGGTTGGCATGGGTGCTGTGGCTCTGAAGGTCGTGGCTCGACTGAAAAAAAATAAAACAAAAAATTATTACTTACCAGTACACACCAAGAATTAATATAATATAAAATTAGACATTGAAAGGAGGATAGAAAGACTAGGCCTTCACACTTACTACAAAAATGTAGTCCCTAAGCTCACAATTAAAACACAACAAAACATATTAAACTGCAATTATGAAATTTTCATTGTACATCAGTCCCCTTCTTTAGCAGAGGAAAGTTAAACACAGACTGGACTGTAGCAGCCTGGCTAGAGGTTGATCATGGTCACTTAGATTTTGTTGGTGCCTGTTCAAACTTGTGTCTTTACTTTTGGTAAGTGGATAGAATGTTGTATTTGTATTATATTTTATTACTTTTATGTTATTAATGTTTATATATAATTTACTGACTGGTGTGAGTAGGCCGCCTGGATTTGGTAATATATTGGTGAACAAGTTCCTACTTTTGAAGCTGGGAAGCATTGCAACTATTGGGGAGGGCTTGTAGAACTTTAGTAGCCTATGGCAGAAGTCAAAATCTGATCTAACCTGACATGTTTGAGCATGAAGTGCTACTGGTTCGTCAGAGTCGTTGTGGTTGGTATCAAAACGATGGCCATTAACGGAGTGTTCCTATGGTGAGGCCATTGTATTCATAAATGCAGTAGTTGCATTGTAGCTGGTATATAAGATTTTCTGTGAAGCAGTCACAGTGACCTGTTATGGGATATCCCATTTATGTGAGTCTGCTGTTTAATGAGAAGAAAGGTTGGTGAATTTTGCAGGGATTGCATCTCGGCTTGTTGCAAGGATAGGGGAACCTTTCGCCTGATGTTGTTTATTGTTGTTTGTGGCTGGGTAGAGAAATTTAGGGTGAACCAGAATGTTGCAGGAATTAGGGGGGTATCTTGGAACACTGTTGAAAATATTTGGTGTTAGAGGTAATGAGGTTAGGATAGTGTAGCCTGTGATTAGGACAAATCAGAGTTTGTGTAGTCCTTCATAATAATGTATAGGTCATGGAAAATTCATGCATGAAATATAGTTTCTATAATTTGGTTGGTAGAAACTGTAGCATCTATGGAACCTCTATTTAAATCCCCTAATTTAAGCTTGATTACAAATATTTTGGGTCAGATAAGCTAACCCTTTAAACTAGACATTGAAAAGTTTGGTTACATTGACTCTGATCCAGAAGACACAGGATCAAAACCAACTAAAAGTATTTAATTTTAATATCTTCCATCATCCCTCCAAGATAATTTTCTTTAATTACACTACCCTGATCTTGTTAGCTTATTGAGTTGTGACAGGTTCTTTAAGCCCACATTCCCTACATTCAAGTAAAGTATCTCACCTGGCAATGCGAAGCACCTGGTGAACGGGTCGCCGGTGTTGCCTGAAGAGCAGCTGCAGATGGGATTGTGGTTGACAACTTGGCAACGTGCATTCTGCCCACAAGTGCCAGGACAAGGGTCACGACACTTGTTGGAAAGGCATGCCTGGGTCAGTGGACACTCTGCGCTCACTACACACTCTGGTCGGCAGGATGGAGGTGATCCTACTAAGCCGGGCAGGCAAGAGCACACGGCATGGCTGTCCACCACTCGGCACACACTGTTAGGTCCGCACGGGGAAGGCTCACAGGGCTGCTTGAGGGTTTCTGTAGAGGTTAACAAAGGACTTCATCTACCTGCTACGCTTGATTGATATACAACATTGTCTGACATATTGTTTGATTTTTACATTATCTAATTAAAAATCAGCGTACAAAATTAGGGGATATCCATAAACTAGGTACACATATTCCATATCGGGGGCAGGAGTAGTGCTTGACGTGACCAAGCATGACGAGGGAGTATGGAGGAGTAAGATAATGTGTGACATCACATTAAAATTAAGCATGTCAGGCAGTGTTATCCTGACCTGACTGTACACACATATAAACAAACAACAATTGACACATCGACATTGATCATCGAGCTTGGTGAACATGTTTAAATAAAAAGATTAAATAGGTTCTAAGATTAAAAATACTATTTAAATAGGGGGTTGGGGTATGTGTGCATGGTATTGAGATGTAATATTAGAAA
>CABEEJ010000293.1:268315-310593 GCA_901482245.1 Timema douglasi | reverse complement strand
GAGGTTCACAATATTGTGACAATGTGTGACGAGGTAAGAATAGGGGGTAAAAAAATTAGCGTGCTGTAGTTTATGGACAGCCCCTTATATGAACTATCAGAAAAACAAACTATTCGATATTTTGATAGTTTTTATTTCAGTAAAGATTTTACTTTGTATAGTTTTAGATACATATTTTTCAAAATCAACTTTTTTTTAGATGTTTCCTTAAATTGTATGCTTAATTTTTACTAGATAATATAAATGTAATTACATTCTATTTCTCATATTTAATGCAATTGCCATTTACCTTATTTCATAGCTTTATTTAAAGGGTTAATTAATTTTTCCTATAATAATTACTTAGATAGACAGTATTTGAAACAATGGTTTCAGTTATTGTCTTAATAAAATCTACAATGCCAAAGATATTTTAGTGGTTAAAGTATTACTAAAAACTGGCAGAGAATATATATAATTGTATTATTGATAAATGTACCTTGCGGTGGTGGCGCTAATCTACACTGGACAAATGGGTCTCCAGAATAACCCTCGGGACAGCTGCAAGTAGGGATGTGGTTTACGACATCACACCTAGCCCCTTGTCCGCAGGTACCTGGGCAAGGATCCATGCAGCGTTGATTGCTGCATGCCCTGTTGCGCGGACATTCAGAGTTCATTGTGCACTCAGGTCGACAGTTGGAATATGGGTCCCCGGAGTAGTTTGGCAAGCAGGTACATGTTCCGTCTTGACACTGTGCATTTGGTCCACATGGAGATGGGTTGCATGGGTCAACTGGCTTTGGTGCAGGAGATTCTTCAAGAAAAAATTATAAATGCTTTTACTAAATAACCCTTGAACATTTATGTGCAGGCATACCTTGCTAAAACAGGGAGTTAGGTTCCAGACCATCGCTGTAAAGTGAGTCACAGCCCTTTTTAAAAAAAAAAAAACTTTCTAGTGAATATAAAAGCATAAAAACATATTTAAACTACCATTTATTAAGTGCACAGTAGCGCTAGGTTTGAAAAGAATTGATTTAAAAATAAAAATAAAAAATCACTACAGTATTGTATTGCTATCCTTAAAACTGTAGAAAATATTCTTAGAGCAAGATAAGCTCAAGCAATGATTTAAAAATGCCATGTTAGCAAAGTGCTCAAAAAGTGAAAGCAGCTTAAAATAAGTTAGACCTGTATTGTGTAATATTCCTGCGTCAGCTTGGCACAATACAATCTACAAACATATTTTCTACTGTAATTATGATGCAGGATTAAGCCACAGATTAAATCATAAAGATGTTAATGCTATGAATGGTTTTGAAGATTCATAGTTTTAATTAATCAATTTTGGTGCCTTCAAATAAAGTTTGACATTACAGATAAGAATAGGCAAAAGTCTACTTATAGTACATAATTTTTAATTCTTTAAAAATATTGTATATGTAATATTGTGAATAATAGTTAACTTACCAACTTTAAGTTCACATTGAGTGAAAGGATCTCCTGTATATTCGGACTGGCACGTGCAAGTTGGAATGTGGTTCTGCACTCTGCATTCTGTGTTAAGTCCACAAGATCCTTGGCATGGGTCTCGACACTTCTCCGATATGCAAGCCTGTGTGGGGGCACAATCTGTGTTCACAACACACTCTGGGCGACAGTTTGGAGGTGCCCCTATGAAGCTCTGTAGGCAAGAACAGGCAGGTTGGGTTCCAACCACTTGGCATACAGAGTTGCGACCACACGGTGACGGAACGCACGGGTTGATAGGCTCGGCTACAGGCGGAGAAACAGGGATGGTTTCAGTGAAACATCTTGTGAAAGGATCCCCTGTCATGCCGGCAGGACAGCTGCAGATGGGGTTGTGGTTGATGACCTCACAGCGCGCCCGAAGTCCGCAAGTTCCAGGGCATGGGTCGGTGCATTTAAACTTGTAGCAAGCCCTGTTCTGTTGGCATTCGGAATTCACCACACACTCTGGCCTGCAGTTGGGTGGCGAACCGATGTATTGAGACTGACAAGAGCACACCGCCTGACTGTTAACTTGGCGACATTGGCTGTTGGGGCCACACGGAGATGGGGCACAAGGGTCTACAACTGATGCCTGTGTCATCACTGCAAAGAGATGCAAACAAATTTGATTATTACTTTCAATGTTGTGGCAAACATTATTGTTGACATACTATCTATAAGGTTCTCTAAGTTTCTCAAAACTTGATTGATGACTTTAAGAGAAAATTTATCAGATATGATGAGTGATTTCCAAAATTAATTAAAACATCTTAAGTTTTTGAAAAAACAAAAACATTTAATTCCCTGTCAGGTGGTGCTAATTGTTTGCCTGTAGTAGTCTCACAACAAACATAAGCCCACATCTTGCTATTCAAGTCTCAAGTTCTAAATAAAATAGCCTATGAAATTTTTCTTGGCAGCATAGAAATCTATGTTTTACGTGAGAAGACTCTCACCTGGCATAGGTTGAGGTGTGCATGACACAAAGGGATCACCGACGTAACCCTGAATGCAGGTGCAGGTGGGCACGTGATTGACAACGAAGCACTGAGCATATTGGCCACAGACCCCTGGGCAGGGGTCCTCACACTTGTTGCGGATGCACGCTCTATCTGTAGGGCAATCAGAGCTTAGCACACACTCTGGTCGACATCCTTCATAAGGATTTCCCTGGTAGTCTGAAATGCAGCTACAAGCGCCAGCACCATTGCGCTGTTTACATTCAGCATTGGCTCCACAAGGGGATGGCTCACAAGGGTTGGATACCTCTTCTGAAATTAATAAATTACTTTGGTTAGTGAAACAAACATTAATTTATATTTAATTAAAATTATTTGTATGTATGGCTATGATAATTATGTTCACGGCTACTGTCAATTGTGAAGTCTACCAAACTTTCCATTCTCATTTTTTTAAATTTTTTTTTAGCATGAAAATAAATTGGGGAAAAAATATTTTTCCGCCAAGCTTAAAATGTGCATTGAAAGAAAACATAATTTTGGGGTCGGGAGATCTAACTCAACACCTAATCTATTTCCTTTGTGCTTTGACTAGAGGGAGAAATGTTTAGTATTTAATACTTAATATATGGTAAAAGAACTGATACAATTTTGATTTTAAAATGTAATCCAAAGACAAAAGGTGCCAAGATACCTAACATCTTTGATCCTTAGATCCTATAAACAGAAGGTTAATCCCAGTTAACAGAAATGGAGAGATCTTCCTTTTTTCCCATTTTATTTTTAAGACAATGTTGGTGCAGTTCCTTTGGGATCCATCCTTCTCTTGTTCCCTCAAGTAAAATTGAAGAAATTTACATAGAGTACTGGTGTTATAGCAAAATTAGTTGCAATATTATAGAGTCCAACTGGGGAAAAATGATCCTGAGCACGAAAAAAACCAAGATGGCTAAGTGGTAGAGCATTGGCAACTAAGCCAAGTTCCTAAGTTCAATTCCCATGTCCATGTTATCGAATTTGATTCGGTCAGCAGGAATAATCTTGTGAACAACCTTCATGTATCAGTTTGTGATAGTATGAATTAAAAATTACAATCTCATTTTTTTATATAGTTTGATTAAAATTGTAGGTGCTCACGTTTCTGTACAGTGCACTGAACAAATGGATTCCCAGTGTATCCTGGTGAACAGATGCAAGTGACAGCGTGGCTGATAATTTGGCATTCTGCGTTGGACCCACAGGAACCTGGGCACGGATCACGGCACTTGTTGTTGATACAGGCTTGGTTGGTCGGACAGTCGGGGTTGATGACGCACTCAGGACGACAATTGGGTGGGCTTCCTATGTACCCCATTAGGCAGGAGCAGGCTGGACTGTTACCAGATGACTGGCACTGGGCATTTGGCCCACAGGGGGAGGGGACGCATGGGTCAGGGTCTGCTTCCACGGGCTCTACCACCTTGGCTGGAAGTAAGTAGGATAACAGCATATTAAAAGGAATGAATTATGAAGAAGGCATATTACTCTATTTTAGTAATATAGATCCCATAAAAACAATAGATTTGTATCTATACTAATAAAATGTCTCTGTCCGGCGCGTTGTGGGATATCTATGGCACCGAGAGGTCTGAAATTTTAAAATTAGTCACCCCTGTTCATGAACATGTGCACCTCGAAGCCGGAATTTTAAAATGTGATTTATGTTTTTTTTTTAATTATTTAAAAATTGGGTCCGAAAAAAATGTAAATCAAGATTATTTTTTTATCTGTCTGTTTGAAGCAAAGAAAAGTGTTGCCAAGGGTAACCACGTAATCCATTACATGGCTACCCCGTGGAATAGTGGGTACTTCTGCTAGTACATAATAAACACAAAAGTTTGAAGCCTTGTTCATTGTCCCACAAATGTAGAAGAGGTTACGAATGAAGTAGACCAAGTATAAATGTTAAGGAAAAATTTAAATTAACTTTGATCAACTTTTGAAATTATTTAGATAAATAATGTAATCAATTTTTAATTTAATAAGATGTATAATTAAAAGCAATTCCTTAAGTTATTTAATGAAAAGTGATATATTAAAAACTAAGCAAATTTTAATTGGCTTGTCAAATTCAAACAGTGAAACTTGTATGAAAATATTGTTTTGTTTGGGATTATAATGATCAAAAGTGTACAACGCTTGACAAAAATTTAACAGATAAGCTATTCATTTTCAATATAGAGAAATAGAAGAACAAAAGGAGGCTTACGTGGCATTTCGAAGCAACTCCTAAATGGGTCACCAGTCTGCCCCTCCCTGCAACTGCAAATAGGGCTGTGGTTGATAACCTCACAACGCGCCTCGAGACCGCACGATCCAAGGCAAGGGTCACCGCACTTCTGATTGACACAAGCTCGAGTCAAAGGACACTCGGAGCTAACCACACACTCTGGGCGACATGATGGCGGGGAGCCCACATAGCCTTGGAGGCATGAGCAGACTGCATGGTTGTCCGACGTGCGACATTGGCTGTTAGGACCGCATGGCGATGGTCGACATGGGTCCTTTTGGGAGTCGGGAGGTGCTGGACAAGACAATAGAATATTAGCCATTTTCCGAACTGATATAGAAATACTTATTCAATTTATCCTAACTGAAGCGCTGAGGATGTTCTGTATGGCCATAGTAATTTACTTGTATTGAAATACACAAGTAATAAGGTGGCCTTAAGGGCAGGATACAAGTGGCTCATAATCCACTATAATCAGGTGTTATGTAATTGTAACTTAAGTGTATTATAAACGCCTGATTAAAAACATTGAACATATAATTAGATTTATTGAAAAGCATATTACATTTTAAGTGTGAATCAACAATGTTATATACTTGTGTGATATTATTTTTAAGAGATGTGTGGGTTTATCAGGATCAGTACAAAAGCAAGGTGAATGCGGTTGGAATGAGATATCTAAGAAATGTATGTGGAAAAACTCGCAGTGACAGAGTCAGTAATGAATGGGTGCTGAAGGAGTGTGGTGGTTTGAAAGGGGATCCAATAAGTCAATGTGAAAGAAGCGTTTTACATTGGCTTGGGCATGTTTAGAGGATGAGTGTAGATCAAGTGACAAAGCAAATGTATGAAGGTAGGGGTAGGTAAAGGTAGATCATGTAAGATATGGCTAAATGTTGTAGACGAATGTGTAAAAAATAGGAACATAAAGAGTTTTAAGAATTACAGAGCATGTGTGACTCGGTATATGGATGTTGCAGGGCTCATTTTTGTCCTACTTTTGAGGAAAAACTACTGCTTTTTTAATTTTTGACCTCCAGAAGAAAGAAACCATATGGTTAATAGAGGTTGAAGTGTGGATCTTCCTTTTTGCTGGTAAGTTAGCAAAACAAAATATGTCATGCTGTTTGAATAAATTCTATGTATGCCCGAAAGCTTGTACAGTGTCTTTGAAATCTAATGGTTATAAAATTATTTTTAGAGGTAGTGCTATAATGAACTATTTCCAACTAGAAAAGGCTAAATTAAAAGGGTTGTTAAAGGTATCCTTGTGTTATCTCATGGAAATACTGATGTTGAGTGAGAATTCTCACAAGTATCAAACTATCTAACTGACAACAGGACCAGTCTCTCTAAGTCATCCATCAGAGGAATGCACACTACCAAAGATGGTTTTATACATTACTTCTATCAGTGCAACACAGTATCATTCACGAAGAATTTCACCAAGAAAGGACGTGGGGCCCATAAGTTGTACTGGCTGGACTCGAAGAAGAGAAGAGAAATGAGGTTAAATGGAAGAAACAAGAGCAAGATAAAGAGAAAATAAAAAAATAAAAAGTGAAGAGTATCAAGCTTATAGGAAAGTTTTGGAAAATAAATCGCAGGAAGCTAAAGAGGCAGTGCAAAAAGAGAACCTGTTAGAAAAGTAAGAATCAGAAGCTAAAGAAGAAGTTCAATCTTACAAGTCATTAGTGGCAGAAGTGAATGAAAGAATTAATAATGCAATGAAAATCAATGATTGTAAAGGTTTGAAAATAGCTCAAACTACGCTTGGAACTTTGGTTAAAAAATTGGAAGAAAGTGACTCTGCTTTTGAGAAAATAAGAAACAAACAAAATCAAATTCAAAAGAGAAAGACAGCAATGTTTTTTTAAAAAATTAAATTGGCAGTCCTACTTTTCCTACTTTTTGACACCCAAAATATTCTATGAGGCCTGGTGTTGTTGCAGCAAAGGAAGTATGCAAGAATAAGGAAATGTGGAGAAATTTGGTGAGGATGGATTAAGTACAGAGTTGTTGTTTTTTTAGTTGTATATATGGTTTCTTGCCTACCCTGTAAGGGAATGGCGTGATTAGCTATGTAAGTAGGAGAAGAAAATACTAGTCATTTTGATTTTACATCTGATTATTTTACTTTACCATAATTATAAACTCATTGGTGTACAATACAATGTAAACCCACCTTGTGTAAATGGTCTACAGTTGGAAAAGGGATCCCCAGTGAATCCTTCTGCGCACGAGCACACTGGAATATGATTGACAATGTCACAACGGGCATTCTGTCCGCAAGTCCCTGGGCATGGGTCACGACACTTGTTGCGCAGGCATGCCCTATCTCTGGGGCACTCTGTGTTAAGCACACACTCAGGCCGACATGATTCGTATGGATTGCCCACATACTCAGGCGCACACTCACATACGCCGCCTGGCCGGCACTCGGCATTGGGACCACAAGGAGATGGGTTGCAAGGGTCTCTTGGCAGTGCGGAGGGTGTGGTGATGGGGATGAGTGTGCATTGAGAGAAGGGGTCCCCTGTGTGTCCCTCGTTGCACGTACACACCGGTACATGGTTCAGCACCTGACAGTTGGCGTTGTAACCGCAAGACCCGGGGCAAGGGTCACGGCACCTTTGCTTTATGCAGGCCTGTTGGCTAGGGCAGTCAGCGCTCAGCACACACTCGGGTCGGCAGTTGGGGGGAGCACCTGTATAGTCTTGGAGACAGGAACAGGCAGGTATACCGCCAGCCATCTGGCACTGGGAGTTAGGTCCACATGGCGAGGGATAGCAAGATGGTGGTCGTTCCGTTAGTGGGGCTGGTGTTGTCACAGCTAAAACAAATATAACATTATTGGTCTCTAAATGTAAAGAGGGTATAAGAAATTACAGTAGCAATAAAGCTAACAGCTAATAGCATCAAGGTGGATGCTATTAATCTGTTTCCCTTGATTTAAATAACTATCTCTTAATTTGTGCTTGTGCTATTTAAGAAATCTATCTGAAATTTATGTTTGTCCACATAAATTAATACAATCTTATGTATACATTTGTGTACTGCTTTGATAAATTGCATTCAGTGGTTTGTGAGTTAATTTGAAAATCAATCAGAAATCAAAAACTAATGAAAAATTGCGCCAAAGGGCTTTTTAAATTAAACATTGAAAAGAGAAAAGAAGAGCAAGGCCTACACATTTACCAGAAAACTGTAGGCCTCAAAGTTCACAATTAAAAACACAACAAAACACTTAATTATGAAATTTTTTGGGGCCCACCAGTGCCTTTCTTCAGCAGAAGAGATAAAACCTAACTGGAAAATGACTAGAGGTTGATCATGGTCACTTAGATACTGTTGTTGCCTGTTCAAACTTGTGTCTTGCCTTTTTGCAGATGGATAGAATGTTGTATTGATATTATATTAAGCTATAAGTTATTATTTATAATTATTGTTTATATAAAAAATGCCTCACTGGCATGAGTAGACCTGCTTGTATGTAGAGGAAGAGAAGGTTATCTGAGGTTGAGACCAGGTGGGTACCTAGATTTGGTTATATATTGATGAGCAAGTTCCCACCTGCAAAGCTGGGGAGAATTACAACTATTAGGGAGGGCTCGTATAACTCTAGTACTATAGCATGAGTGAAAATCTGGATTATGGGTTTGGGTATGAAGTGCTACTGGTTTGTCAAGATCGTTGTGTTTGGTATCAAAATGGTGACCATTCACTGAGTGTTCCTGTGGTGAGGTCAATGTATTCAGCAATCCAGTAGTTGCATTGTAACTGGTATATAAGATTTTCTGTAGAACAATCATAGTAGTAATTCATTTGTGTGAGTCTGTTGTTGAATGAGGTGGAAGGTTGTACAATTTTGCATGTACTGCACTTCTGTTTGTTGCAAGAGTAGAAACATTTGGCTTGATGCTCCACAGAAAACCTTGTATACCATCTGCAATGCAACTACTGCATGGCTGGACACATTTGGCCTCACCATAGGAACACTCAGACAACGAATGAATGGTTAATGTTTCAATACTAACCACAATGACCCTGACGAAACTGTGGCAATTCTTGCTCAATTATTTCAGATTAGATTAGATTTTGACTTATGCAATAGTACTAAAGTTCTACAAGCCCTCCTCGATAGTTTCAATTCCTTCCCAGCTTCGTAGGTAGGAACTTGCTCACCAATATATAACCAAATTGAGCCCCCACCGCCCTTCCTTCCCTTCTGGTTTCAACCTTAGATAACCTTCTCTCAATTTTTTCCAAGCATGTCTACTCCCACCAGTCAGTCATTTCTATATAAACAATAATAATAGATAGCTAATAATTTAGTAATAAATATAACATAATATCAATACATTATTTCCATCTACCAATGGTCAAGACTCAATTTTTAACAGGCGACAATAGAATATAGCAACAACAAAAAAATCAAGAAACAGGCAACATCAGGTGGTGTTTTACCCTCTTCTGCTTAAGAAGGGGACTGATGTACCCCGAAAATTTCATAATTATGTATTTTGTTGTATTTTAAATTGTGAACTTTGAAGCCTGCAGTTTTCTGGTAAGAGTGTAGGCCTTGCCCATCTATCTTCTTTTCAATGTTTAATTTAAAACAACTAACAAAGACTCACTATGAGTCTTTCAGATATGATAATTTCAGACAAATATTCAAGGCACTTTCTAAATAATTCTATTGCTATATATTGACCCTTATATTATAGCTTGATTTGTATTTTATTGAATATTAACTGAACAGTTGGAACTAAACTATTTGTATATCAAATTGTGTAGTGACATGATTTTAATGAACTCTCAACAAGCTAACACTTACGTTGTGGAGTGCACTGGCTGAATGGATCCCCTGTAAAACCTTGCGGACATGCACAAATGGGATTGTGATTCAATGTTGTGCACTGCGCACCAACACCACACGTGTTGGGACAAGGGTCTGCACACTTTTGGTTGATGCAGGCTCTGTTCAGTGGACACTCGGAGCTCACAACACACTCTGGTCGGCACGACGGGGGTGTCCCGACGTAGTTCTGCTGGCATGAACACACGGCCTGTCCGTTCACTTCACGGCACTGGCTATTCGGGCCACAAGGGGTTGGGTTGCAAGGGTCTTGTGGAGCACTTGGTGGTGCTGAAATATCACATATACATCTTTTTACTGAAAGTTTTCTGAGTATTTATTAAGATTTTTATATATATTGATATTTCTAATGTATATATGTTTTTTATAGATAATCTTAAAGATCATTGTACAATCATATATGTAAGATAGTTAAAATTTACATTTGAATATATTTGTTTCAAGTTTGGGAAATGAATGAATACTCCTGTGAATAAATTGTAAGAAATATTGATAAAATATCTGAATACTTCATTAGTTGAACTGTAGCTTATTTGAAAGAGACGGTTTTAATCCACTATATAACGAATTAAAATCTTGGAAAAAATGATGATCATAAAATTAAATAAAAATTGAATAGAAGATAATATAAATAACATTCATTATAGCACTCATACAATTATTTTAGTATTAAATTAGTGGTCTATGGTCTTGTTGTCAAGTTTGTTCTATAGCTATGTTTGGGAAGAACCACCAATAAATAAGCATTATTAGAGCTCTAAAACTAATTTCATTCCAAAATTTGGAAAAAATTTCTTTTTATCTCAAATCTGTTGTTTTCTCAAATTTTGAATAGCTTTAAGAATTCGGGGGTTATACCCCAAGTATTTAATTGTGTCGGTACAAGTACATTTTGTTTTTATTTTATATGGAGTTGAAAGAAACCAAGGTATCAATATTTTAAATTGTGAAATGTTTCAACTTTTTTTTTAATCAAAGCATGCATTTAATCAAACAACTATGACACTCACTTGTAGCAGGAATAAGCCTGCATGCAAAGAATGGGTCGCCAGAGTACCCAGGCTGACAGCTACATGTGGGGACATGATTGACCACGCTGCATTGGGCCCCTGATCCACATGTTCCTGGGCAAGGGTCCACACACTTGAAGCCCACACAAGCTCTGACGGGCGTGCAGTCGGCACTAGTCTCACACTCTCTTCGGCAACCTCTCGCATCATAGGGATCTCCTTCGTACCCTGACATGCATGAGCAAGCGCCCGCACCATTTCTCTCTCGACACTCGGCGTTTGGGCCACATGGAGAGGGGAAGCAAGGGTTGGCTGGAGGTGTTCGTTCCGTAGCTGAGGGGTAAAAAAGTTTACTTGGTCAGTGTCGTAAGCCAAAATAAAAAAATCTTCAAAACTATTCACCAAAGAGACAACTGAAAAAGAGCACATAAATAAATATACTATTATTGATGAACGAAGCTGTTTCCACAAAACTAAAAACGATATCACTTATGTATTAATAAAAAGTGGTACATCCTTGAACGTCTTTCTTTAGAAATGATGAAAAAAAAAGTTTTAAACCAAAATGTCCAGTATAGTGATGGTTTCTTCAAAGTTAGATGTGCTAACTCACTGTGCACCAATGTGAAAACTCAAATAAAAGATAAATATGTGAAAGACTTTGACAAGAGTGTTTAAGTAAGTTACCCATGACCATATGTGTTAGTTTTGTAGAAAAATTATTTTTTTATTTCACAATAAGGTAAATGGTAAGTATAAAACGCCATCAGTTTTTGTATCAATTAGATAACCACCCGCAACAAATATTTGAAAGATCATATCACCATCTTTACTTTCTTGTTCTATGGCATTAGGAACTCGAAGGTTTATTGCCGCACTTACAACAGTATGCCACCTATCCCTATCTTGAGCGAGTTATATCCTGTCCATCTCATTTCATATTATCTCTTTCAGGTACATTCTAATGCTAACCTCCCATCTGTGTTTAGGTCTTCCCATGGGGTCTACCAGTCAATACCCTGAACATGGTTCTAGATTCTCCCATTCACATTGTATGTCTTGGGCATTGATGACCCTTACTAAACCAAATTTGTTAAATCATATCCAATCGTTTACTGAACCAATATCATCAACTGCTTATGCCAACAGGTTTATACATAGATATATGTGTAAGAGTCCAAACAGGCCCATTGGAAAATCATCAACGATATTCTGAAAAATAAGCCAACTTGTCGCAGAATTGTCCTTACATGGTGGTGGTGCTGGATTGCAGGCTAAGGTCGGGTCACCCACATAACCCTGAGGGCACGAGCACACAGCGTTGTGGTTGACAACCCTGCATTGGGCTAATGTGCCACACGACCCAGGGCAGGGGTCCATGCACTTCTGATCGCGACAATCCCTGGTGCTGGGGCACTCTGCATGGATGGTGCACTCGGGGCGACAATTGGGGGCCCGCCCCATGAAGTTGGGTAAGCAAGAACACGCCGGCTGTGTTCCTACCACTTTGCATTGCGAGTTAGGACCACAGGGCGAGGGAACACAAGGGTTCCCGGGAGGGGGTGGAGTTGTCGCTACAATGAAAGGAAGACACACAAATAGAAACCACACTCAAGAGAGCATGCAGGAATAGATAAAGGTAGAAATAAGATACATATGAACCATCACCAACTCTTTTATTCTTTTTTAGTCGTAAATTTTTTTTAAATGGGTCTGTACACATATTTTACTATTAAAAAAAAATTCAGACTGATATATCATTTACTATCATGGTTTTATATGTATATATTAAATGTTCTTGCTGGGTGTGGGTGTTTGTGTTTGGTTTTCTTTTGCTATTGTATAGCCATTACACGTTAAGTCGAATGTTCATAGTTTCACTCACAGTCTCAAACACTTTGAGAGTTTATAACATTGGAAAAGGAAGTAGACATAGTTTTTAGAAATGTAATTTTAATGTGTAAACTTTACTTGACCACAAAGTAAGCCAAAAATGTATTTGGTTTTGAAAGTATTCAAATTAATGTCTCTTGATACTATTTTATATATGGTATAGATTAAGCCTTTTGAAGGTAATTAGGAGGAAATCTTATGACTTTGAACATTTCTTTGGCTCTTTTTGTGGGAGTAAACTTTAATCTACAAAGTGGAAATTTGTAATTTTTAGGAACAAACTAATTTTTATATTGAATTCTATCTAGTACCTTTTTCAGTTTGTTTTGGGAACATAATGGGTAAGTATTTGGTTACATTTTTGTATTTATTTTACGACTATATCAAATACTAATGTGAGGGCAACATAATCATCATATGCTCGTTCACTTGTGAAGATAAGTTTATATTCAACAAGTATTTTAAAATGCAATCACGAGTTTTAGAGTCATTTGCTAAAATTCTGGTTTATTTATATTCAAACTTAATTAAATAGAAGGATTTTCAGAGCTTGTCATGTAAATTACACCCTGGAAGTAGAATCAATATTTTTTTTCAAAATTTAATATTCAATTTATTTTCTAAATGTTTTTCTTTAAATCTCAGCCGACATTTGATTTTAAAATGAGACACTAGAATTTCTGTAACTAGACTTTGAAAATACCTTTTTTAGAAAATAGCAGGCTTGCAATATTATTTTTTCTTAACAAAAACAAATGATAACAGTGTACTAACCATGTTATATCTTGAGATCCATAAGTATATCTTAAAACCAAGCCAATTATTATTTTTAACAACATTCAACATAATTACGGTACTCATAATGATATAAAATTTCATTTATTAAAATATTGAACAGCTACGGCTCAAGACTGCTCTAAAGAGAAATAAGTTTAATCTAACTAGTGAATAATAGGATTCTCGCCAAGTAATAAAGCGGGGATAAGTTTCAAGAGGAAGTAAGTTAAATATATCGACAAAAAAAATAATTCTTAAACACTAGCAAAACAGCTTCAAACATAAGAGTAATTACACAAATGAAGAAGATAAGTAAGTACACCAAAGTGAATAGTATTTTTTTTAGAGTTTAAAGACTTGTTGTGTAGTTTTTTTTGTTTTTTTACCCCCCAAATGTAGCTTATATTTTATCAAATTAATTTTTAAAATACTAGAAAAAATCTTTTCTTTTGTAAGAGTTTGAATTGTGTTTTAGTTAGCAAAAGTGTCCTTATTTACCTTCCCAGTTACACTTTTCAGTGTGAAAAAAGATAAGAAGAAGTGACAGAGGAAAGAAGTAAAAGAAGAAATAAGAATCTTACTCTCTTGTATAAGACATCTGGTGAAAGGATCCCCAGTAAATCCAGGGGAACAGCTACAGATAGGGTTGTGGCTGACAACTTGGCACCGAGCATTAAGTCCGCACGTACCAGGGCAAGGGTCAACACATTTCTGGTTGACGCAAGCCCTGTTTTGTGGGCACTCTGAGCTCACCACACACTCTGGTCTACACGTAGGAGGTGAGCCAATAAAGCCTACCAAGCACGAACATACAGCGTGGCCATTGCTCAGTCTGCACTGGCTGTTACGGCCACAAGGCGAGGGTTCGCACGGGTTCTTGGGTGGTTCTGCTTTGACTGGACGTGAGAGGTAAAGAAATAGAAAATATACATAAGGCGCATCATAGAACAGATTCAACTAAGAATAGATTGTCATATGAACACCAAAACCAGACAAAGAAATCAAGAACGCAACATGTCAGTGTCACCATTATGATTAGGATAAGTCGACTTTTTTACATTAATCATAATCCAGAAAGCTATTTTAACAGAAAATTGCTTTCTCATAAACTAATTAATATAACTGTAAAAAAATATATTTCTAATTTAACTGTCAAATTCCAGTCAAAAACACATAGAGGTGACAAAGACACAGTTCATACACCAGAAAACTAAAGAGCTATTATTTACGTTTTAGTTACACAGTTCATCAGTTATTATGTGTGTTTGGGGTAAAATGGAATATGTTTACACCTGTTGTTTGAAATTGATAAATATTGCTTGTTATTTTAATGTATAAAGTAGTAACTTACTAAACCGGGAAAAAAAGTATCTTTGAAAAAAATATACATGTGAGATTTTAAAGGTAGGTAGGTATTTTATAACTACAAATGTATCATAAGATTTAACTTGCTATGCAATTGTTTTAGTATGTTCATACCTTCAGTAATTTATTATTATTATTATTATTATTATTATTATTATTATTATTATTATTATTATTATTATCATCATCATCATCATCATCATCATCATCATCATCTACATTTATTTAAACCTGAGGCATTATTGTAACTTTGTCTTTACTCATACATATTCTTGTAAAAATATTTATGAACTTACTAATTGTATTGAATTGTGTGAGGTGTTAAAACTATAATTTAATAATGTTTGAACTGCACATAAAATTGAAAGTGAAAGTTTGAAGGTGAAAAAACCAAACCCTTGAAAATTTAAATCAATAGAAAGTAAACACACTTAGAAAGGATAGTTAGTGTATTTACTAGAATGAACCTTGATGAAGTGCTATCATAGACAAAGTTGGTGTGTCACAATAAAATGAAGCTAGATGTAATGAAAGATAGTAGAGAGAAGTCTTACTAGGCTCTTGCAGAACGCAGGCAGAAAGAGGGTCTCCAGAGTAGCCAGGTAGGCAGGTACAAGAGGGAGCATGATTAAGAACACGACACTCCGCGGAGAGCCCGCAGGTTCCAGGACACGGGTCACGGCACTTGTTGT
Organism: Timema douglasi; assembly: GCA_901482245.1. Lineage (NCBI taxonomy): Eukaryota > Metazoa > Arthropoda > Insecta > Phasmatodea > Timematidae > Timema > Timema douglasi. Next base: position 295,255 of record CABEEJ010000293.1, on the reverse strand, counting down.
TTAAACATGCTCTGTTCCGGTCACAATCCGAGTTGACAACACATTCTGGTCTGCATCCTGTGTATGGGTCTCCAAAATACTCGGACAAGCAAACACAAGAACCTGCGCCATTTCTTTCTTTGCATACAGCATTTGCTCCACATGGTGAGGGATTGCATGGGTTTCTTGGACCCTCTGTTGGAACAACGGCTGGAAAAATGGAAATAAATAAAGTAGAGAGATAGATTTGTATATTCCCATGAAAACAAATGTTTATTGTTTTCAAAACACTGTGTATCGCTAGCTACCTTGTTGAATTTGTATGCACCCTGTGAAGGGGTCGCCTGTGAAACCAGTTTGGCAGTAACACATTGGTGCATGTTTGACTACAGTACAAGTTGTCTGTGCCCCACATGAGCCCGGGCATGGGTCGACACAGCGCTCATTTTGACATGCCAAATTGCTGGGGCACTCGGCATTAATCATGCACTCTGGTCGACAGTTGGGTGCGCGACCCACGTAGTTGGGCAAACAAGAACATGCTGGTGTTGACCCCACTACCCGGCATTGAGAGTTGGCCCCACAAGGTGAGGGTATGCAAGGGTTACCGCTAGGGAGTTGTTGAACAGGAGGTTCTAAAAACATAGATAGGAAGAACATGCAAGATTCCAAGAAAAAGAGAGATAGCTTACAGAATAATCACGTAAGAGAAAAGAAGCATGTAGGGAGTTTAGTGATTTCTAGACATAGCTGAGGCAAATTAAATCATGTTTTTTATCTTCATTAATCATTCAACTTGAGCCTTAGGCCTTCAAAAAATGCTTGGCATCCTCATTCATTTATTCATATTCCTCCCTCTTTTCTCTCTACATGTATACACACACAAAGACTAGCTTTTAATGTATTGTTTTAATTTTGGGGGTTATTTGTACAACTTATTTAAACTTTCAAAATTGCTCTGTTGCAATTTATATTTTTGACTATATGGTGTGGTTCCCAAAAAAAGTATTGTCTATCATTGATCATTTGAGCCTTACATTTTATCTTATATTACTTTATACATACCAAATATGATATTAAGTCACTTTAACACCTCACAGGCCAGATTTATAAACTACACGGTTTAAAAAATACAAATAATAAGAATATTTAATTAAATACTGTGGCCAAATAATCAACTTAGAATATTAAAATTAAAACCAGCTCTTGGCATTAAATGAATGATAAAAACGTTAAGTATTCTTACGGTCTTGTTTTAGACAGCGTACAAAAGGATCCCCAGTAAATCCAGGGGAACAGCTACAGATAGGATTGTGGTTCACAACTTGGCAGCGAGCATTTAACCCGCATGTACCGGGGCAAGGGTCAACACATTTCTGGTTGACACAAGCCCTGTTCTGTGGACACTCGGTGCTCACTACACACTCCGGCTTACATCCCGGAGGAGTTCCTATGTAGCTGGCCAAGCAGGAGCACACGGCATGTCCGCTTTGTACTCTACACTGACTGAATGGACCACACGGAGAAGGTTGGCAAGGGTTCTTAATAGGCTCCTCCTTGGGAACTAGACGAGATTGATAAAAGAGAAGCATGAAGAAAGATGTATAGACAAGATTAAAAGTATGAGTTTAAGATTTAATATCACTAAAGTAATGAACAGTAAAACAAAGTATAATTCAAGAAATAAAATAATAAAACTTTCTTTGATATTAATCAATTATTTCAAAATTGGCTCTAAAATACTTAAATGAGAATTATTATTTTCATGAGAAATTATACGCTTAAATTAAAAACTTAAATAAAAAGTGTATTATAGAACAAGATAGTTAGGTGTAGTAATAATAAACAAGCATAAATTTAACAGATAAATAAGAGTTTTCTTTAATAAAGTGAAAATGAAAAAAGTAATAGTAAAGATAAATATAGAATAGCTCACTAGAAGTTGGAAAATGACAGGCATTGAGAGGGTTGCCAGTATATCCAGGAAGGCAACTGCATGAGGGTGCATGATTGACAACGCGGCACTCGGCGTTCAAGCCGCAAGTGCCCGGGCAGGGGTCCCGACATTTGTTATTGACACAAGCTCTGGCTTTGTCACAATCTGTGTTGAGGACGCATTACGGGTCTCCCTGATACTCAGGTAGACACGAGCATGAGCCGGCTCCGTTACGTTCCTTACATACAGCGTTAGCCCCACAGGGGGATGGATTGCATGGGTTTCTGGGCGCTTCCACAGGTTGTGTTACTGCAAATAATTGTTTACTGGTCATTATCCTTTATCTTACTTTATTTAATACTTAACTTCTTATTCTGTGATACGAGGAACTTCAAAGTTGAGTGCTGTACATACAAAAGTACACCATATATCTCTTTCTTGTGCTAGTTTTATATCCAGTCCAACTCATTAAACCCTGTCTCTTTCAGATCCATTTTAATGTTATCTTCCCATCTGCTTCTAAGTCTTCCCAATGGTTGATCTCATTGGGTTTGCCAGTGAATACCCCAAACAAGGTTCTAGATTCTCCCATTCGTACTGCATGTCCTGACCACCATAATCTATGAGACGTGATCACTCCAACAATGTCTTGTAATGAGTACAGGATATCTAACTTGTCATTATGTAACTTCCTCCACTCCCCAGTATTCTCAACCTTTTTTGGAGCAACTATTTTCCTAAGCATCTTGTTTTCGAACACCCTAAATTTGTTTTCATAATGCAAGTTAAGAGACCATGCTTTATACCCATAGAGAATTTAATAATAAGGGACTTTAAAAACTCTATAAATACATTTTTTTAAACTGACACATATGACTTAAAAACATAATTTATGTTTATCAATGTACAAAATAATGCTACAATAATGATTCTTACTTGGTATAATAGAGCAGCCACCAAATGGGTCTCCAGTATAACCAGGTTCACAAGAACACATTGGGGCATGTTTAACCACACGGCAAGTGGCATGTACCCCACATGAACCAGGACAAGGGTCTGTACAAAGTTCATTTTGACAAGCCAAATTGCTCGGGCACTCAGCATTAATGGTGCACTCTGGTCGACAATTGGGTGCACGACCCACATAGTTGGGCGAACAAGAACAGGCTGGGGTGTCACCCACAACCCTGCATTGTGAGTTGGGTCCACAAGGTGAGGGTACGCAAGGATTACCACTAGGAAGTTGTTGAACAGGTGGTTCTAGAAAAAATAGATGTGAAGAACATGCGACTTACTCCAAAAGTAGCAAAGAAAACAGTAAAGAAATAAGAAGAATGTTATAGTAGTAAAGATGTATATGTATCAAGATAATGAGTCTGTCTTTTGTTGATATTAAAGAAATCGCTTAATTGGTTGCTTATGGCATTCCTTTTTAGTTTACGTTTGTAAGGTACAAAGAAAATATAATTTAACAAAATGTGTTTATTTCAACGATACTAAAAGAATAAAATACGAATATATTATTTATTGCAAGATTAAAAGTATTTATATATATATAAAAAAAAATGTTTTAAAATGACTTAGATGAGTGTTTCCAAAAGTTGTATATTTTTCATCTAGCTAGGATAAATTTTTGTTTTAAATTAAAATAAATTTATTTATTTAAATAAAAACTGGCTTTAGTGTTAAATGGACCCTTTATTTACCATGAAAGGTAGTAAGTTAACATTGTATGGTTCCACTATGGCGTAGATTATAAGATTAGGCCATTGTGTAATATGCCAATGTAAGACTGCAAGCTTTAAGGGTAAACTGAGAGATAATATACACATTTTATTTTTCTCCTTTGCATCAATCTTAATACAATAAAGAGTTTTTTTTCTGTCTGCCATGAGAATTGTGTGATATCTAATGCATGCAGAGGTCTGAAATTTTAAAATCGGTATCCCATGTTTTCGAACGTGTGCACCTTGAGTGCACTTTGAAGAAGTTGTTTTGAGGTTTTGATTACATTTTTTTTAAATTCATTAAAAACCTAGCTGGAAGCAGTAAAATGGAGAGTTATTTTCAGTTTGTTTGAAACAAAGCACAGTTCGACCTAGCGCAACCACGCAATAAATTATGTGGCTATTCCTAGTAACGCCAAGTTTTTCTGCTAGTTTTGCATTATTGAACAAATTTTAAATGCCGTACTTGACTACGCAATAACTTTAAATTAAATTAATAATATAATTATGTAATTTAGAAAAAAAATGAAATTGCCTATTTTTTCTATAACTTGGGTGATATAGTACAACTAAGATTTATAAGATATTCTAAATCATAATTTTCATAAATAATTTAATATTGTATTGTGAAAAATATCGAAATAGAACAGAATTGTTTTGAATAGTGGAAATGTGTGTGTAATTTGTAGTGTTAGAAGAAATAAAGAAGACATCTTACTTTCTTGCTTAAGACATCTTGAAAAAGGATCCCCAGTAAAGCCAGGAGAACAGCTACATATCGGATTGTGGTTCACAACTTGGCAGCGAGCATTTTAACCCGCATGTACCGGGGCAAGGGTCAACACATTTCTGGTTGACACAAGCCCTGTTCTGTGGACACTCGGTGCTCACTACACATTCTGGCTTACAGCCTGGGGGAGTGCCTATGTAGCTGGCCAAGCAGGAGCACACGGCGTGTTCGTTTTGTACTCTACACTGACTGAATGGACCACACGGAGAAGGTTGGCAAGGATTCTTAATAGGCTCCTCCTTAGGAACTAGACGAGATAGATAAAAGAAAAGCATGAAGAAAGATTATTAAACAAAATAATAAGTATGAGTTTAAAATTTGATATTATTAAAGTAATGAATAGTAAAACATAAAGTATAGTTAAAGAAGTAAAATAATAATTAAGACTGAAGAATGTTTTATTTTAAAATTTATTTTAAAATGAGAGTCAATATTTTAAGAAGAAATTATAGACATAAAGAACAATTACTTAAAAATTGGGTAGGTAGTTCACAAAATGTGATAAAAAGTAGTAAAGATGAAATAGTTAAAAAAAAATTATAAAACAATTTTAAGTAAAAGAAAGAATAAGTAAGAGTCTTACTAGAGGGAGGAAGATGGCAAGCATTGAGAGGGTTGCCAGTATATCCAGGAAGGCAACTGCATGAGGGTGCGTGATTGACAACGCGGCACTCGGCATTCAAGCCGCAAGTGCCCGGGCAGGGGTCCCGACATTTGTTATTGACACAAGCTCTGGCTTTGTCACAATCTGTGTTGAGGACGCATTCTGGGCGACAGCCCGTGTACGGGTCTCCCTGATACTCAGGTAGACACGAGCATGAGCCGGCTCCGTTACGTTCCTTACATACAGCGTTAGCCCCACAGGGGGACGGATTGCATGGGTTTCTGGGCGCTTCCACAGGTTGTGTTACTGCAAATAATTATCTACCTGTCAATATCCTTTTTCTTACTTTGGAATAAGGAATATGACACTCTATTTATAGATATAAAAAAACTTTGGCACATTTTACCCCATTTAATAAAGTATTTTCACTTATAAAAATTATTATTTCTGCAGGTTGCCACAAAATGTATAGCTGTGTACCGGTAGACAAATATTAAGCGTGGCTACTAAACATAAATTACATTCACTAATGCACAAATAAATAGTTACATTACTATTCTTACTTGGTATAATAGAGCAGCCACCAAATGGGTCTCCAGTATAACCAGGTTCACAAGAACACATTGGGGCATGTTTAACCACACGGCAAGTGGCATGTACCCCACATGAACCAGGACAAGGGTCTGTACAACGTTCGTTTTGACAAGCCAAATTGCTCGGGCACTCGGCGTTAATGGTGCACTCTGGTCGGCAATTGGGTGCGCGACCCACATAATTGGGTGAACAAGAACAAGCTGGTGTATTCCCCACAACCCTGCATTGTGAGTTGGGCCCACAAGGTGATGGTATGCAAGGGTTACCACTAGGCAGCTGTTGAGCTGGAGGTTCTAGAAAAAATAGACGGAAAGAACATGCAAGGCACCAAGAAATAGAAAGCCACAACAAGCCATAGAGGTTTGCCAAGAATTAAGGCAATTGAATAGAATAGCAGTCCAAGAGAAAGTACTTAAATGTTGGATTGATTCTAGTTTGTTAAGATTAAAATTTAACTTGGTTTTAAAATTATATGGTAAGATTAAAATTTAACTTGGCTACTAAAATTATCTGAAATATTAAGATTTTATACTAACCATTTAAAGTTAAAGTAATGGTAACTAATATTTATTTAATTCGGGTAAATTAAATGTGTCTGCTCAATCATTCATATTTAAACGCTAAAATTTATTGTAATGATCACAGAGAAAGTTTCAATCCAACATTTTTAATATTCAGATAAGAAATAAAACAAGAAAAACAAGTTATTTTTTCCCAAGAACATAAGTGAAATGAAAAGAGATTAACAAAGTTCTTACTTTGTTCTTTAATACAGCGAGCAAAAGGATCACCAGTAAGCCCAGGAGCACAGCTACAAATAGGGTTGTGATTGACGACTTGACAGCGAGCATTCAGACCACAAGTCCCTGGACAAGGGTCCTGACATCTCTGGTTTACACATGCTTTGTCTTGTGCACAGTCTGCGCTCACAACACACTCAGGCCTACAGCCGGGGGGTGTGCCAACATAATTTGTTTGACATGAACACACCGCATGTCTGTTGGAAATGCGACATTGACTGTATGGGCCACATGGAGAAGGTTGGCATGGATTCTCAGGGGTTGGTGGGGGAGCTATAGAAAGTAGAGAAGACAAGAATGAAAATGAAATAAGACAATAATAGGATACCATACTTATTAACAATACAAGATTTAGGGCTATATAATTATGTTTATAAATTTTAGATAATGTACTGTACTGTACTTATTGGTTTTAAAGTAGGGTACAGTGTTTGTAAAAAATATTTTTAATCTGGCTTTTCATTTTTTATATTTGAACATATGTATGGTATCAAGCAACAATAATAACAGAAAACGTGATATTAAAGAGACATGGAAGTAAAAGCACAAAACACCATAAATTAAATTCTGGAATAAAGTATAACATTAAATAACTTTATAAAATGTGTATAAATAGCAATAGAATTTGATATGAATTTATAAGAAAGAATTTTAAGAAGTGGTAACAAGTGACATGAGTACCAAAGAAAAGAGTCATAGAAAAGAAAGAAGTATAGCTTACTAGCAACAGGGGGGAGATGGCAAGCGTTGAGAGGGTTGCCAATATATCCAGGTAAGCAACTGCATGACGGTGCGTGATTGACAACGCGGCACTCGGCGTTCAAGCCGCAGGTGCCCGGACAGGGGTCCCGACATTTGTTATTGATACAAGCTCTGGCTTTGTCACAATCTGTGTTGAGGACGCATTCTGGGCGACAGCCCGTGTACGGGTCTCCCTGATACTCAGGTAGACACGAGCATGAGCCGGCTCCGTTACGTTCCTTACACACGGCGTTAGCCCCACAGGGGGATGGATTGCATGGGTTTCTGGGTGCTTCCACAGGTTGTATTACTGTGAAACCCATACAAAACACTGTTCTAGTTTACCTTTCATAACATCAGAACAAACATTATTTTGATTGTATTTTGAATTACTTTTCTACAAACCCTATTTTCATTCATAAAATCATCATTCATACATGAAACATTAAAAAATAACTGTACAGCGGAGTGTGTACAGCATGTAATTTTATTTATATATATACGTTTTCCCTTACATTCTACAATGCGTGAACATCCCCCGAAAGGATCGCCAGTGAATCCTGTTTCACAGAAGCACATGGGCCTATGTTTAACAACAACACATCTAGTGTTAGGGCCACACGATCCAGGGCATGGATCTCTACACCGCTCACTCTGACAAGCCAAGTTGCCAGGACACTCAGCGTTAATGGTGCACTCTGGTCGGCAGTTGGGCACGCGGCCCACATAGTTGGGCAAGCAAGAGCAGGCTGGGTGGTTGCCTACCGCTTGGCAATAGGAGTTAGCCCCACAAGGAGATGGGATGCACGGATTTTTGCTTTCTACCACTTGAGGTTGTTCTAGAAAGAAGACAGGAAGAGACATGCTACATGCAGTATATAGAATAGTGGACAGGTAGAAGAGTTCCAGTGAAAATAAAAGTGCAAAGAATATATAAATAATGAAGAAGTAAAAACATGCATAGTATAGAGAAATGTTGGTGCTACTACCCCACCTCTCAGGGAAATTTTACATTTATAGCTCAAAATTTGTATTTAAATAATAATTAGGGATGGGACCCTCAAATTCATAAAGCTTCTAATTCTAAAGGATATTCAATATTCAAGGATTTTAGAAAATATCAAATTTGAGATTCATTAAAATAAAATTGATATAAAATTTTGAATTGGAATTGGAATATGTCTTAGTGCTCTAATATTGCTTATTGGGGTCTTAGCTCTGACATAATTATAGGAAAAACTCCAAACCATTAATTTAACACTTTTAATGTATGACTGCAATAATGAATGCACTTTATCAAAGAATGTTAACACATAGTTATTAATTATATTTTCTATAATCCTGTTATATTCCTATTTCCTATTATCTTCATTCTTTTTCCCAAGATTTGTATTTGTATTTGGATTTGGATTCAGATTCAAATATTAGATTTGGGATTTGAATGCAAAATAAAGATTTAGATCTGAGATTTGGCTTCATAAAATAGTAATAGTAAGGTTTAAGAAACAAATTACTATTTTTTAAGCCTGCATATCTGACTAATAATCTAAAGAAACCAATAAAAATGGTGCTTACTTTCTTCTTTAAAACACCTCATAAAAGGATCCCCAATAAATCCCCGGGCACAGCTACAAATAGGGTTGTGATTGACGACTTGACAGCGAGCATTATAACCACACGTGCCAGGACAGGGGTCCACACACTTCTGGTTGATGCAGGCCTTGTCTTGAGGGCACTCTGTACTAACCAGGCACTCTGGCCTGCATGCCGGTGGGGCCCCGGTGTAGCCTGTGCTACATGAGCACACGGCATGACCATTTGTCACCCGACACACGCTGTTGAGACCACATGGTGATGGCAAGCATGGATTCTGAGGGGTCTTCTCCTCCCCCAACACAACTAGGGAGTAGGTAGGAACAACATACGTGCGTGATAGAGGTGACATGCTTTGTGCAAGAGAGAACATAGAAACTCAGAGGCAAGGCGAGACTTCTGTTTGGAAGTGTGGTGGATTTAAAAATATAACTTAACATTTGATTTTTTCATTAATGTTTTGATAAAATTGTAGGTTTTTTTGGAAGAAAAATTATATATATTTCAGGGGTGTGCAAAATCCACTTGTTAAATTCAAAGTTCAAAATTTTTTGGTTTATTGTTTTAGGCTTTAAGTTATATTATATTGTATTTATTTAACTTCATTCACCAACAACATCTAGAAAAAGTATTATTGCACAACTAATTGTAATATTTCATTCTAAGAAGATAAATCAAGTCATTATCATTAGTTACAATTCAATTACTTTATATTATATTTGGAAGAAGGTCCAGAAAAGCTTTTTTAAAGGGCAGTGAAATAAACTTAATCGGTTTATGGTTTTAAAACTAGAATTATATATATTTTTTTTAACTCTATGTTCAAAAGGCTATTATTTTCTCAAAATTAAATGTCAAAATGTGTTAAAATTTCGCATAAGATATCTCAACCACGAATCCATACAGAAAATTCAACCTAGTTTAGAAACAGAAATCATGCATGCAAAAGAAAAAATGAAAAACTGTATAGATAAAGTATGAATATAGTTATACACAAGAAGTTTTAGAAAGTTTGAAACTAAAATTTGTGCAGTAAAGACAGTGAAAGTATTGTGCATTTGGCAATTGAATTAGAGGAAAAGTATTAAGATGCACACCAAAAAGTAAAGTAACAGCTAGAGAAATAAAGCTCTAGTCTAAACTCTGGTGAAAAAGGAACATCAAAGTCACCCAAGGCTGCCCGCCAAAGTATTTCCGCTGAATGACCGATTGAAAATATGTAACTAAAAATATATATTAATTCATGTGTATCACACTGATATTTAATGCTTATCCACAGGATCAGTCCTTATAGGTAAATAAAATTCAATCAATCAAATGCATATGACACTGAATACAAAGATAAACCAGGATGAGTCAGTGGTAGAGCATTGGCATGCAAATCCAAAGATCCTGGGTTCGATTCCCATGTCCAGGTTACCATTTTTCACTTAATTGAATAACAATATACATTAGGCCTACTACACTAACATTGGGGCAGTAGTACTTTATTTTTATATGCTAATGCCAGTACTAGTTATCACCGGCTTGAAATATTTAACCTGAAGGAATAACAAGAATTTGCCTAGAGAAATATTTTTAAACCCCAATTTAATAGACAAAACTAATTTCAGTGCTTATGGGCCTATTACAAGTCAGCATATGTCTCGTGTGATTAATCTTAACTGTTATGAGGAACCTTAAATATCACCAATGTTATTTTTTTTTTAGGTATTTAATGTGCAATTTCTGAGCCGACTGATTTTATCAGCACACGATAATTTCTATAGGAAAGAGTGAAAAGGCTTACCAATTTTGCTGGGAAAGGTATTTTTCCATACCTTCCAGGGTTCTTTTACATTTCACAATCAACATGGGGCTGATGCTGCTTTATTTCCCCTTGAAAGTTGTGCTACATTTTCATGGCTCTAAAAAAATCTGTCAATCCTGGTTGGGTTTTAACCCACAAATATTGGATCCTGAGACAAGCGTTTTACCCCAAGTCCCCCGAGATTGACATCAGCAATGCGAAGTCACGTTTATTTATTTAGCAAGTGTGAGATATCATTTGATTACTTTTACAACAACAAAAATCTTCAAGTTAGCAATTTGGTTTTCTGTTCGTTTTTCACCATGATTCAAAGAAAGAAGAGAAGGAAGGTCTTACTAGGTTGCACCACAACCCTGCAAGAGTTGAGAGGGTCCCCAGTATATTCCGGAAAGCAGCTACAAGAGGGGGCGTGATTGATCACGCGGCACTCGGCGTTCACTCCGCACGTGCCAGGACACGGGTTGAGGCACTTGTTGCTAACACATGCCTTGTCCCGAGGACAGTCGGCATTCAAAACGCACTCGGGCCGGCAACCAGTGTACGGGTCACCAAAGTAACCGGTTAGACAGACGCAAGAGCCTGCACCGTGGTGTTCTTTGCACAAGGCATTGGCCCCACACGGAGTTGGGTTGCAAGGGTTGCGCGGGAGTTCCAATACAGCGGTCACAGCTGTTGGGAACAGTTTGTAATATATAGAGTATGGAACCTTGACGCAAATTTGAACCATTCATAGTACTATCTAAGTTATTTATCTTGGTGTATTTTGTCTTTACATTTGTTATTAGTATGTACACTTGGTTTACACTGAAAGATAACAAGCTTGCCTCAATGGATTACACTCTTTTTTTAACGCCATCTCTTACTACACATTCAGGTTATACACTTATGTACTAATTAATCTAATGAGTTAAGGTTGACTAAGGTTGAATCTAGAAGAAGAGTGCCCCTGTTTGCATGAAGAAAGAGTGGGAAAAGAAAAGTAAAACCACTCTCAGTACACTCGGCTGGGATCAAACCACAATATTTCCCTCATTGGCAGTCTGATCTATTGTGAGAGTAGCGCCTTAGACAATGTGACCATTGAAACAGTTGATTACATTAATGAGTGACTTATAAGACAAGAACAGAGTGCAATCTGCTAAGACAAGATACCTTTCAATATAAATTAAGTTAACAATTCCAGTAACAAAAAATTGCACATGGATATTAACATTTATATTGAAAAGTCAACCATTTTTTTTAAAATAGTTAATGCATTTTTACTTATACACATTGTAAGCTCTTCAAACTTTAAACGCCTCTGGAGGCAATGACAACTAATTATAAATGATGACCTGAAAACAAATGGCAAGATTTGTTGGAATCATGTTATTATTATTATTATAATTATTAATAATATTTATGAAATAGATAACAGGGCACTAGAATGGCTTACCAAAGTACCTTTTTTGACATGTTGAACAATAACGAAGAATTTATGAGAATGTAATAAGAAACATGTGATCTTGTTCTTAAAAAGGTAAAAAAAAAATACATTTGATAAATTATTTAACATTATTCACTCATACAAACGCACACATCCAAACACATAACTCATCTTTTCCTTAAATAACTTATTGTCTAAACTAGAAACAAAAATTTATATTTATAACGGAATATTTTATTTTAATGTTCATGAATAAATAAACCATCCCAAGGTTTATTTTACATATTTATTTAATAAGTTTTGAGGGTTTGAAAGCATTGTGAAACACACATTTACAGAACCAATTTGCATCTTAACTATGAGTAAATGTTGCCATTTAAATAGTATATTGTCTTGGCATCAACGAAATTAAAAGAGTGCTTGATGTCCACAAAATGTTTGCATCTTATTGACATATTCTTTGGCTATCTATATACCTAGCTAGTGCTTAAATTGTTTGAAAATGATTTACATTGTCTTCTTAACAATTATTCTACTCTCATTCATAAAATTAACAAAAATCCAAAATAGATGTAATTTTTACAGAAGTATTGTGATATTTTTTAAAATTCCAAAATGCTCAAAATAAAGTTTTGGGATGTTAATACCTTATTATCAACAATACTCAAAATTTCCTTTTTCTTTTATTAGCAAAAATGTATATATTTATGTAAACTTTTAATGTTTTAAGCAAATATGTCTTTTTAGATGACTTTCTAATGGAGTATTTATATAAATGTTACTTCTGACTTCATTTACCTAGAATATATAATAGGCAAAACCATAATTTGTGTCATTTTTCATCACAATTTTTAGGTGAAATTAATTTAATTTGCTGACACATTTTTTTTGTGTACTATTTATTGAGATGACAACTTTTTTCACCCTTCTTCAACATAACATTTCGATGTCTGTTTTATGTATATCAAATTATTTCCTGAAACTAACTATGCCTTTTTTGTTTAGATAATACAAAACCCCACTTCCCTCATACCTGACCTCAATTTTGCAGCATACCCATAGTTATGAAAACTTATTTCCGTCTGGTAATCATACACTTCCAAACCCCCTTTGTTTAAAGAGCAAGGGGGCTTACTTGTGGCCAGTTTGCAGCCCGTAAATGGGTCACCGATGTGCCCAGGCAAGCAAGTGCACACGGGTCCGTGATTCACCACACGGCACGTGGCTAGGGGACCACATGACCCGGGACACGGGTCCGTGCATCGTTCCTTGAGACATGACAAGTGGCTGGCACACTCAGCACTCAGTGTGCACTCAGGTCGGCAGTTAGGTGCACGCCCCACATAACCTGGTGAACATGTGCACGCGGGCTGGTCACCTAAGGCGCGACACTGAGAGTTTGGGCCACAAGGCGAGGGCACGCAAGGGTTACCGCTTGGCACATTGGGGCATTCTAGAGTAGCAGGAAGGAGGTTGATAGAGTACAGGAAGATTAGAGTAAGTAGTAAGCACATATACCTTACAATACAATGTTACTATAGCAATCCTTTGTTAAAAATGTAAAAGCATAAAAATTTGATTCCTTAATGTATTCTAATCTTTATTATGAATACAATTTCTTTATTTTCAAGAGATTTGAAGGGATATTAAAATTAGCAAAATTATACCAAAGCAATATTAAAGAACATATTTTATGGTATAGATTAGAAAGTAAAATAAGAGGAAATAAATTCATAAGATGATTAAAGGGACTCGTTTAAAAAAAATAAAGGAGCCATGAATAATTTTTTCAAAATATTAAATATTAGCCTTATTTTAATTAGGCAATTATAGAAAATCTTAGGTTTGTCTTCATATTTGACAAAGGAATATCATCATTTTTAATTTTTGTTAAATGTAAGAGAATTAATAGAATAATGACCATACAACCACAAAACAATGTTAGTTGTTTATTATATTTAAATTAAAGATTGAGCTAAATTATGAGTTATTTATTACAATTTTAATTCATACATCGATTTTTATGTGATGTTTCTATTGTTTCACCAGCTAAGGAATAATTTTAGCTGTCAAAACAATGGACATGTCACATAATTTGTGGATCCAGATTAAATTAGTTTATTAATTTGCGTATTAATACATATTTTCATCAAGTATTGACAGTACCTAGTGTTACTATTAATATTTGTTTTAAACTATGCCAAGGTAAACTATAATTACTATCAGCATTGTGTCTTAGTACCCGTCAGGTTATTCACACTTACGCTAATGTGTAATGGTAGGGTGATTGTGAGATTAAATGGAAGAAATACAGTTTAACGTGAGATCCGAACCACGGTGGAGGCCTGGCACTCCACATATTCACAATTTGTAATTAATTCACATTATGTCAGAGGTGAAGGAAGGGTTTGTTAATCAAATAAATTTGGCCGGGACCGAGGATTGAGCCTCGGACCCCCAGCACAGAATTCGGGTAAGCAATAAGTCCGTAGCAATAAATAATTTTGATTGTGGTTGGTTTTAAAATGCTTATTTGAGTATGTATAAAGAAAAAGACAAGAAATGGAAGAAAACACATGAGAATGAAACAACAATAAACAGGAAAGTAAAGAGAGCAGAAGAAAGGGAATCTTACTCTGTTGTATTAGACATCTTGCGAAAGGATCTCCAGTAAAGCCAGGAAGACAACTACAGATAGGGTTGTGGTTGACGACTTGGCAGCGAGCGTTAAAGCCACATGTTCCCGGGCAAGGATCTTGGCACCTCTTGTTAATACAAGCTCTGTTGAGCAGGCAGTCGGAGCTTATCAGACACTCGGGTCGGCAGCTAGGAGGTGACCCCACACAGTCAGGTTGGCAAGAACAAACCGCGTGGTTGTTGGTGGTGCGGCACTGACTGTAGGGTCCACATGGAGTGGGTACGCACGGGTTGTTTGGCCGTACTGGAGGGATCACAGCTGTGTGCGTTTTTCGGAGAAAGTGTTAGTGGGGGGTGGGAGAGGTTTATAAGAGGTAAGATTAGCAAGAACAGTGTTTGGTGCTCAAATAAGTTAATTGAAAACCAATATTTTAAGAACTATAACTATTTAAAGTAGTAATTAAAAGGTAACTTCACTTCATTTACCGATGAATCTTCATATCTATTTTGTGATGAAATAATCAAAATGTGATTACATTATTGAAATTTGTCCCTTAGATTAGGAGGAAGGGACAATTTACTTACCTGAGTGATAGTGGAGTAGAAAGATCTTGGATAACATTAAAATACACATTTTTAAAGATGAGCTTCCTTTAGTACAGGCAGCTTCCAGAGAGTCTCTGAGCCTAAAGAAGCTGCCTGTGATAGTGAAATATCACCTTTAAAAATGTGTGTTTGTGGTCCATAATATTTTATTTAAACCCTTTCTACTCCAGAATCAATCAGGTAAATTTGTTTGCTATCTTTTTTAAATATGATTTGGCCTAAGTCTCTATTCCAAATAACCTCTTTATTCAAACTTGCATAGTTCATGTGGTTTACATTTAACTTAAATGAACAAAGCAAAAATATAAGTAATATTAAGATATATGTATGGAAGTAAATAGCCTTAAATATAGTTCTAAAATAGGTTTAAGAGAATGTAAAAGAATTAGAGTAGTGAAGTATTGAAATCCTTTCCACAAAAAGTTATTTTGGGACAGTAAATTTTATCAACGATTGTATTATTATCTATGAAACTAAGTTAATTCTACTTGTATCTATGTGTTGTTAAAACCAAATGTTAAAAAATTATATATCTATATATTTATTCCCAAGTTATGTTTCTTAAAAGAATTAGCTGATTCTAAAAAATATTCAATTTTTACTTAAGAAGTAAATAGAAAGGTTAAGTTAATATCAAAAGAAAAAGATTAAAAGGAGTTAGAAGTATTTTAACTAAATTATAGAAATAAAATATAAGAATAAAACCATGTGTGATACAGTCAATTATCAATTGATATGTTGAAGTTATATTCCACAAAATAGTTACGTGAGTTAAAATTGTATATTTTCTCAAATTAATAGAAAAGAGTATTTTTTTAAATCATTCTTCATTTGGGTTTAAACAAAGTCTATAATTAATAAATCATTTATAGGCAGTGAAACAAGATAAAGAAATGTTTGTTTTAAATTGAGAATTGAATGCATCAAGAATATAAGCTAAAAGGAAGAGAGAGAGAGAGAGAGAGAGAGAGAGAGAAAGTTAAAGGTAGTTCTTACAAGTAGGGATAGGAATGCAAGAGCGCAAAGCATCGCCTGTGAAGCCTGGCAAGCAGCTGCAGGTCGGGACGTGGTTGACCACCCGGCATTGAGCCATCAATCCGCAAGTGCCCGGGCAGGGGTCGCGACACTTGTTTGAAACGCACGCTTTGTCCCGCGTACAGTCTGAACTGAGCACGCACTCTGGACGACAACCCGTGTAAGGGTCTCCGGTATATTCTGGTAGGCAAGAGCATGAGCCTGCCCCGTTTCTTTCTCTACAGAAAGCGTTGGAGCCACAAGGAGATGGACTACATGGTCGTCTGGGGGCCTCCACAGGCCTCACTGAGCATCAGAATACAGTGTAAGCTTCCAACTCAGCTTCATATATTGCTTACAATATCTTAACGCAGTGCATTCATACTCACTCTGTTGTACATTTTATCGCCAGTAATATAACACATAATTAATAATGGATCATCATCATCATCATCATATAATCATAATGGAGATGAAGTAGGAAGGTAAAAGACTGCAAGGAAGACCAAGAAAGAGGTATCAGGAAAAAAATTGTGATTGCGAGGAGAGAATGGAAGCAAATAAAGGAAGAAGGAGGCATTTTACCAAAGTGGCCCAACCATACACTGGAAACAGTTGTTGTTTGTTGTTGTTGATGATGATGATGATGATGATCTATCATTATAGTTTAATCTGATATTGAAGAGTACCATACTTGAATGTATTTTAGTTTAGTTATGACAGTTGAACACTCTTTCAGATCACATCCAACCAATCATTCTGATAATTTCAAAAGTTACAACATATTACAGGTCAAGTTTGAAACAAAAAGACTTCAGACGTCCATCCTGAAATAGAACATGTTGTATAGCACTTGAAATTAGGATAGTTCCCACTATAATTGAATTTATTTTAGAATAATGTACATCTTGATATACTTGCAATGGTGGTTACACGGTCTAAGGCGTCAAGGCCATAAAATACTGGTTTGTTGGGGATTTAAAGATATATTTTCGAATATTGACTGGGTCTACATGGGATTCCTATCACTGTTGTTTCCCCCCCATTCCCCCCATCCTGCTCCATGATAGTGACATTCATTTCTCATTGCAATCCCTTAAATATAGTAGCAACAGTTGCATATCTTAGACACAAAGTTTCTCGGAATTAAGAATTAATTGGTTCATGTGACTAAATTTAAATTTTATGAATTTTCTTGATCTCAAAGAAGAGTTATGGAACCAAATAAATATCCGAGATATATTGGCTCTGATGTGTGGGAGAACAAGATAAATAATGCATTATACACAAATCGATGAAACAATTTCTTAAAACAAGGGAGTTCCATCAAGAGTGGAAGCTTGTTGCAAACAACACCTCACATACATTCTAAAATAATCAAAGGCTCCATGAGTAATTAGTTCCCACTATTCTTTAATAGTGCTAACTATGAGGAAAGTAGATCTTTGAGGACATTTCTCGCATTCATGCAGAGGAGATGTGGAAAACCATTCGGGGGAAAAAGCACCCTCAATATAAGCGGCCAGGATTTTAACCCTGATATCCTCGTCATTGGCAATCCAGAACTGTCAAAACTTTTTCCATGTGCCCACCAAAGCTGGTTGCACATTATCTAATAATATATTGTAACATACAATATTGTGCCTTTATTTAATGTCAAAGGCTTTTTTTTTTTTAAAAAAAAATTGCCCTGGCCCTTTTAACTTATCATTTCATATTTTCCACGATAATCATCCGAGTTGACAGAAAAACCCCCACAATATTATGCATACATAGTTGTAAGTTCTTACCTATAACAGGATTGCAGCCAGAAAATGGATCTCCCTCGTAACCCTGATTACAAGCACACACGGGCTGGTGGTTGTGGACCGTGCACTGCGCATTGAAGCCACACGATCCCACGCATGGGTCACGACACTTGTTGCGCACACAGGCAAGGTGAGTGGGACAGTCCTGGTGGATGAGGCACTCCGGCCGGCAGTTTGGTGGGGCACCCAGCATGCCCGAGAGGCACGAGCACACAGGTCGACTTTCCACCACACGACACTCAGAGTTGGCACCACATGGGGATGGGACGCATGGGTTTTGTGGTATAGGGGACTTAGGAGCTGTGGAAACACAATTTGTGGTTATATTTTGGTCATATTTTAATTAAAAATCAAGTTTATTAGTCTAGATTGTTAAGAGTACTATCCATTTGGGTCTGCATCTAAATTAAACCCTCAAAATAATTTTAAATATGAGTATTGTTGTTAAAGGAATTTAACAAGAAGGTTTGTTAGCAAATGAGAACACAATTATAAGGAACTCGCAGTTTTTAGTAGAATGACTACCTCACTATGCGAACATTATATTTTTAACATTTACAATATTAAGACTAAAGAATCAAACCGATTTATAATACTTGGAAGCATAACACTTCAACAATATCCACTCTATCTGGAACCCTTATTATAAATTTACATTCTCGTACAAAACAGCAATTTTATTAATTAATTGAAAATCAAGGGAAAACAAATAAACACACACCTTCTCGTGAACATAGAACGAAAGGATCCCCGTCATAACCTTGCGGGCAGCTGCATATCGGGTTGTGGTTGACAACTTGACAACGAGCTTCCATCCCGCATGTTCCCGGACATGGATCCCGACACTTCTGACTGATACATGCTCTGTTCTGGGGACATTCCGAGCTCACCACACACTCAGGACGACACGAGGGTGGGGCACCAACATAGTTGGGCTGGCAAGAGCATACTGCATGGCCTCCTGATACTCGACACAAGCTATTGGCACCACATGGTGAGGGCTCACAAGGGTTTTGAGGTAGTAACGCTGAAAAAAAATGTTTGATGACATCATCAATGAGATGTTCAATAAATTATCAATACTTATTAAAAAATTTAATATCTACATTAATTGTTTTTCTAAGGGTTTGTGAAGTTCATTCTTTCAATTTAATGATAAGTTGAATCAAATATTATGAAATATTCTCAAAACTGAATCAAAGTTTGAATATTTAAAAAGTGTCTAGCATTGAAATAAAAGTATTTGTTGCATAGCTATAAAACCTTAGATATTAAATATCATTTACCAGAAGTTATATTGCAAACATGATTAACTTTTTTTTCCCTTGAGTTTATAAATCGATTTGCTCTTACAGCATGCAATTTAATAATCCTAGATTTTTGTCACGAGAACATTAATTTGTGATATAAATAATAGCTCAAAATGATAAAAACTGAACATAAATATGTAATTTACTTTCAAATCAAAATAAACTCTGACAAATAAATGAAGTGAAGTCAAAGTTTTTGAAACTTAGACTTTCCTCCAAAAGCCTTATCTTGTATTATTTGCAGGACATTAAATACTCAATATGCATAATTTAAGTTGGTAAAAATGTGGTGAAAATTATATTTTAAATGTCAAAGTAACTGCTTTTAAATTTTAAATCTTATAAATTAATTCATTAAATGAGCACCATAACTATCTTGTAATATTTTATTTATTGATAGTATATCATAATAAAAAAGGTAAGCCTATGCAATACTTGTTTGACACTTACGAGTAATTGGTTCTTGTCGGCAGGACTGGAACGGATCCCCAGTGAATCCTGGTGCACAGGTGCATACAGGGACATGATTTACCACACTACATTCTGCATTGACTCCACAAGTCCCTCGGCAAGGGTCACGGCAGTGCTGAGACAAGCAAGCGAGCTGACTTGCACAGTCAGAGTTGATCACACACTCGGGTCGACATCCCCCAATGTAAGGGTTACCTATGTACGGTGGTATACACGTGCATCTCGCTGCGCCATCTCGAGCAACACATTGGGCGTTGTCACCGCAAGGCGGAGGGTTGCATGGATCCGTAGGTATGGGTGGCAACATGACTGAAAAATATTGATAACCTTACATCTTACAACCAACACTATCTGTTCCATATTTGACTTACAAACAACTTAATATCCCTAAGACTTGCTTTGGCGGCAGCATGATCTAAGACGTCACTCACAATAAACTAGACTGCCGACGACAGGAAGATTAGAGTTTGAATCTTGGTCAGGTGTACTGAGTGTGTGGTTTTTCCTAAATAGTTTTCCAATCTTTCGCCATGCAAATGTAGGTACACACTTTTTTAAATTCAACCTTCTTCATCCCTAAAACATTATCTTAGCTAGTACATATGTGTAACCTGAACAGATAGTAAGATGTGGTGCTCAAAAACTTTCCTCTCATCTAGTGCATAAGCTCTATAAAATATTTGGTAGTCTGTGAAATACTTTATTTAACTCACTTGTTGGTGTCTTTGAACAACCGATGAATGCGTCTCCCTCGTATCCCGCCAAACAGCTGCAGTAAGGTGTGTGGTTGACGACATCACACTTGGCGTTGAGGCCACAGGTGTCAATGCAAGGGTTCACGCATCGTTCATTGACACAAGCCTTGTCCCTGGGACATTCCTGGCTGAGAACGCACTCCGGACGACAGAATGGAGGGCTTCCGATGTAATTAGACACACAGGAGCAAACTGGTCGCCCTTGCTTCACTTGGCATATTGAGTTGGGTCCACATGGCGATGGGTTGCATGGGTTGCCTGGCACTTTGGGCATCTCCTCTGTGATGATAGTCAAAATATGGGGTGAGATTCTGCATATCAATAGCAATCTTTAAATTAAAACTATTTTTTACAAGAACCAATCCGACACCTTAGTTCAGGTGGTAGCGCGTCTACCTACTGAGTTAAGATTCCTGTGTTAGATTCCTGGCATGGTAAAAAAAATGTATCATTGGTGAAGTGTGGGTTTCCCCTTTCACAGTGTAGAATTAATGGCTGGGGGTTAGATGTTGTGTCTGTTTTAGATTCAAGTTAGTTTATAGGTCTTGTGTTGGTAACGTAATTTGGTTCAGAAAGTGCACGTTAAATACCCTAAATAAAAAGAAAAGAGTTGAAAGTATAAAAAGGGTCTTAATATTCTTTTATTTGAGGTATTTAATGTGCACTTTCTGAACATAAAATAAATAAATAAAATTAACAAAACAAATTAAAAAATATTAAGACCTTATTTATACTTTCAACTCTTCTTAAATAGGGTATTTAACGTGTACTTTCTGAACAGACTGATTATATCACCACACGAGAATTTGTATAAAAGAGAAAGGGCCTACCAATTTTGCCGAGAAAGGTATTTTCACATACCTTCCAGGGTTATTTTGCTTGCCACAATTGACATCGGACTCTGAAGGAATTTGTGCTACAGATTTTTATCGGTAAGGAAAAAATCTTTCAAACCGACGGACATTGAGTCCTGAGGCGAACACTTTAACCCAAGACCACCAAGGTTAACAATAGGGTCCTAATAAATAAATAGAGAAGTTTAATTGTTTTTATCATGGCCTAATAATTCTTTCATATTTCCTAGCATTTAAATTACATTATAATACAATTGTGCTAATATCAGCTACCCTGCTTTCATATATTTTCAAGCCATTGGCCAATTATTCATTTTATATTAAAACTTCACAGTATCTTTCCACCTTGCAAATATAGTTTGTCACTTTTACAAGTGAAGCTGATATGAATTTCTTGTCAAAATGACAAAACATATTTGCAACGTCGATCAATATGGAACTGTTTTTAAATATATTTTAAACTGTCAGAAAAAGCTTGTTACTCTTGATTACTGTTCTGAAATTATAGTATACTAACCAGCTTGTTTGTAGCAGCTGACAAAAGGATCTCCTTGTTGTCCAGGGGGACAGGAGCAAATAGGATTGTGGTTGGTGACAACACATCTCGCACCCACTCCACAGGTTCCAGGACACGGGTCCATGCAGCGCTGACTGACACATGCTTGTGTCTGAAGACAGTCTGAACTGACCACACATTCTGGTCGACACGTGGGGGCGACCCCTTGGTACTCAGGCAAACAAGAGCAAGCTGCAAACCCAGCCGGGGACACAAGGCATCGGCTAAAAGGTCCACATGGGGACGGATCGCAAGGGTTGGTAGAAATATCTGGAACCATCACTGGAATAAAATATATGAATTAGTTACAAATAATTTATAATTGCCAAGAACTCACAAAACTCTACCTTAACACTTAGTGGTGTCATAATCATGATCAACTGTTTCCAGCCTGTGGCCACATCAGTTTAGTAAAATACCTGAATCTTCTTCTATCCTTCCACCATTCTTCCAGCTTTAATTGTTCCATTACTCTCCTCTCACATGCCTACTTTCTGTTATCTGGTCTTCCCAGATCTTTTTTGGCCTCCTTCACAGCCATTTTCCTACATACTTCATCTCCATCATTCTCTTTGTCATCCTCTCCTTTCCATCCTCATTACATGCCCATAACATCTCAGTCTTGCTTTCTCTTCTCTTCCATACTTTCCCTGTACACCCACTCTTTCCTGAATAGCTTCTTTCATAATCCTGTTTCACCTCGTGACAGACCTGGCAGTGTAATATTTATTTTTCTACAACCTATTTTACTCCTAAAATGTTTGTTATCTAATACCCAGGCTCTAAGAAAATGTATATATATATTAGGGGTGTGTAGGTAGGCATTTTCACTTTGAGTCAAGTTTGAGTGGAAACATAAGTTTTTTTTAGTTTGATAAATACATAGCAATATTTGTAATATGTATGCTGAATTTCTGTTTTAGCTATATGAATAAATCGTTAACACAAACATACATATTAAAGCCTAAAGGATTAAACATTTTGTGAAAAAAGCTATACTAGAACAAATCCAGATGTTAAATAAATTTGATAGATATTTACATGTTTTATATATAAATATTTTAACTAGAAAAAAGAAAATACTAAGGAATTATGTTTGTTTGCTAATAAATACTAACAAAATTGAATGCAATCAATTAAACTTAAAATTTTTGGAATTAAGTCAAAAATTTCAAGGACTTGTAATTTTCTAGTTTTGGAAAGTATTTCGAGTTGAATTTGGAAATTATTAAAACTCGGCTCAAACTTGAATTTTTGAGTGCACGTACAATGTACATACATATATTCACATATGTATATATATAAAATGTTTATTTCTAATGATCATACTCTAAAATAACATATTCATGCACACATATTCATTCACACAGGTTACTAAAAAACTTAAGGTTGGTGTTTTACCTGGTTTAATTGGGAAGCAGCTAATAAAGGGGTCTCCAGTGAGGCTTGCAGGGCAGAAACAGACAGGCACGTGATTAACTACCTCACACTGGGCAGACACACCACATGCTCCAGCGCATGGGTCCTGGCAACGGTTGTTGAGACAGGCTCTCCTTGCAGGGCAGTCAGAGTTGAGCACACATTCAGGTCTGCACGTGAGGTACGGGTCACCAAAGTAGCCCTTCTTACACTCACATATGATTGCCCCGTTTTGTTCACGGCAAAGGGCATTGGCACCACACTGACGTTTCTCACATGTTTCCGTTTTTTCTTCCACATCTGTGAACAAAGTAAAAATTTTAAAGACCAGACCATGGTTTTATATTATTTCTTGTAAGGACTTTGAATTGATTTCTAAAGCTTTGTTGAAGTGAATTCTACTTATTCCAAAAGGAACAACAAACATTCTTCTAATATATGTAATGGATTTAATTTAAGAGTTCTAGAATCAAATTTAAAACCATAGATAAAATAATTAAAATATACGACATGGGCTTCTTGGCATTGTCAAGTTGTCATAATTTATTTTCAGGACATTTTATGTGTACTATATGAAAAAAAAGTAATATGACTCTCAGATCAACTTAACATAGTATTTCAACACTTAGTACATAATGTCGAACACCATAGCAAGTTAATATAAATAACTTGTTCATGCATATTAAACTATCTTAGGTACCTCCAGGGTCCCCTAGATTTATAATTTACTTCTATAACCACTAAACTCATAGACTAGTCACTTAATCAAGACCCAACCTAGTTTGGATGTAAGATACTCACTCGGAGCCGAGCAGTGCTCGAATGGGTTCCCGACAAGTCCCATGGGACAGCTACACACAGGGCTGTGGTTCACTGCCACACACTGAGCATTGACCCCACAAGACCCAGGACAAGGGTCGCGGCACATCCTGTTGAGGCACGCCTGGTGGAACTGGCAGTCAGAGTGAGCCAAGCACTCGGGCCGACACAGCAGGCTATCTTCACCCCCGCATGGGTCACATACTGCCACCTGACTGGCGTGAACTTGGCATTGCACCCCTGGGCCGCATGGAGAGGGCACGCATGGGTTGGATAGGTCGGATGGAGGGGGTAGAAAAGCTGTGAGGACAAACATATTGATATTTTCATAGATATAGATATATTTTTTTAGAGTGTACATTAATTAACATTTAATTTGTAGTCCTAATTCAAGGGCAAACTATTGTCAAATAAATAATTATAGCTACTTCTTTGTACCTGGTTAAGCTATTCACATATTTACACCAATAGGGCAGGAAAAAAATATTTCCACATATGTGTACAGGAAGAATGAGAAACTTTTTTTGTGAGTATGAAAAGAGGTTTTGATACTTACGTTTTGGTACACACTGCACAAAGGCATCCCCCACATGTCCAGTTGGGCAAGAGCACGTGGCCGTGTGCTCCCTAACGGTGCAGGTGGCTTTTATACCACACACAGCCCCAGAAGAACACGGGTTCTGGCACTTTCTGTCCAAACATGCTCTGTCCAGTGGACAGTCCGAGTTGATGGTGCACTCTGGTCGACATCCAGTCTGCGGGTCTCCCAGGAAGTCTTGCAAGCACGAGCACACGGCTCTTCCTCCCATCACCTGGCACTGAGTATTGAGCCCACAAGGGCTTGGGTAACACGGATTGCTCGGTGGGAGAGGATCTGAAACAAGATTGATAGATTTTACCTCACAAAGTCAATTAAATAACCTTAGAGTTGAAAACGTTCAATACAAAATTTGAAATATATTTTATCTAGTAAATGCATTTATGTATCGTATTTTATTATTCGTAAACCTATGTGTGTAAAATTATTTATTTGGTTTCTTTAAAATCTCTTCTTAACTACTATAAGGAGAGACTTATAATGAGAATAAATTGATCTTTTACTAAAAATGGAGTCTTGTTAAATGTTATTGTAGTTCTTAGATTGATTTCAATAATGATCATAATATCCAGTCCTTATTTAATCAATCCTACCTTCTTTATTTTTGACTCAATCTCAACTATGTAACTCTATAGTATTATGAAAAATTGAAGTTTTATCACTTCGGAAATAATAAGCCACCAGTGCCCTCTACAATGAATTGTCTGATTACATTTACCATTATCACAACAATTTTTCTAAGACGAATTTAGTTGCATTCTACCCACCTTCACCGGAGCTAAGGGTTTTTATTTTAGTACTACCATAAGTGTATTGTGTCCTGCTAACCTGCTTGGTGTAGCTGCAAAATTACACTAATGGAGTAGGGCTGAGTAAAGCAGAACTTAGAGGAGGTGTACACACATTTGCATGGAGGGTGAGCATAAAATCATTTTGGAAAAGCCAAACACATACACTGTACCGAGGTTCAAACCTTGATCTCTTCATCATTGGCAGTCCAGTATATTGCAAGAGTGATACCTTAAACCATTCTACCACTGATGTGGTTAGTATGTTATCTCATTTGTGTTAAAAGTGCTATGTATAACATTGTAACCTCAATGATTTTATAAAATGAATAGTAGAACTGTGTGATTTTTCCATTCTAGGTTTTACTAATCCTCCTTTTATAACAAATATTTTTTCTTTAATACAGCCTATTCAGAAACTTTTCAATTTTGTTTTAATCTAAATGTTAGTGATCCATTGGCATTTTTAAAACTGTGTATTTACCTTGTATTGCGGAACAGCGAACGAGTGGGTTGCCAGTCAGACCATGGTTGCAGGTGCACACTGGATGATGTTTCTCAACACGGCAGTTGGCCCCTATACCGCAAGACCCAGGGCACGGGTCCCTGCACTTGTATCCCATACAGGCCTGCTGCAGTGAACAATCATCGTCTGTCCTACACTCTGGACCTCCACACCCTGCAGGACCTGTAGGGTCCCCAGACATCCCCACCGGGCATTCACACATCCCATGCCCCTGGGATGTTATGGTGCACTGGGCGTTGGGGCCGCAAGGGTTGGGGTGGCAAGGGCTGTGTGGCTCTTGGTGGCACGATGAGTACGGGTCTCCTATGTAACTTGGTTTGCAGTAGCATTGCTCCTGGCTGTCGCTTACATAGCAGTCGGCGTTGCTGCCGCATGGTCCAGGTTGACACAAAGCCTTGACAGGCTCTGAAGGGGAAGACAATCAAGTTATAAATGAGCAATTTACTTGTTTACTTACAACCTAACTTAAGCCTAATTAACCAAATCCTGGTGATCTGTGGGATAATTCCTCTGTTGGGAAAATTACACAAAGTACCAGCTGAGAATCAAACCCGGGACCTCTAGGCTCGTAGCCAGGTGCACTGGCCAAACAATGGGGTAGGTTATACATCACGGCTTGAAAATAGTAATACATTTACAGCTACTATGTTTTAAATTGGTTAAATAACTGTTGGTTAACTTCTGTTGTTATGACTTTACCCACAGTAGTAGTAGTAGTGGTGGTGGTGGTGGTGGTGGTAGTGGTAGTGGTAGTGGTAGTGGTAGTGGTGGTGGTGGTG
>CABEEJ010000293.1:218737-258282 GCA_901482245.1 Timema douglasi | reverse complement strand
CCCCCACTAATTTTAGCTACGCGCCGCCACTGCTATTCAATGCCAGTGTTTGAATGTAAACTATGTGTTATCCTCAATTTTTTGTTCTAGATATTTTAATATATTGTATATGTTTTTTTACTTGTTTTCAACTTATGGTCTAATAATTATTGCTGATGATTTTATTGATACATTTTTAAACTTATCATGACATATTTATGCTTGTTGAAAGCACAGCTTAACTTAAAAAAAACGACATTAAAGTTTATCAATTTCAACCTTTTAATAATTGTTAACACATTATTAATCCTTCAGTGTATTTTATATTTTTTCACTTTATATTGCTAACCTTAAGTTTTTATCTTAAGTCCTAACCATAATCATTACTGCTCCTTACTTTATTATTTTTTTATAAAGTTTTCTAAAATTATTTAAAAGCATAAATAAACATTCACTCGCCCTGTCATCCCTTCCCTTGTTATTAGTTCAATACTGTTACTTAGCTAACAAAGATTCATGCTGTTGCACCATTGATGATCTGAAGATATCTGAAAAATAAGCGCCAAGGGACATCTATTCTCGAGCCAATTTCTTTTTTAATTTCAGCACAACGAATTGCCCTACAAAGTTTATATCTACAAACTTTTGGACACAATTTTTACTGGTTTTTTTCTTGGTAGCTTAATATACCTCTTCGGCAATCCGTGTTGGCATCTCCAGTTAGTCCATGAGGGCAAGTGCAAATTGGAACATGATTAGTGACCGTACAGAGGGCATTGAATGCGCAACCATTGTTCTGCTCTTCACAAGGGTTCAAACAACCTCCACGCCTGCAGGTCTCGAGTGGTGTGCAGTCACTTTCGGCAACACACGTTCTATTTGCGGGGGAGGATAGGGTTGTGGCAAACCTAACGTTGATGTCTGTCTCTGTTACCTCACTAGTCTGATACTCTTTATTTGTTGTAATCTCGTTTGTAAAGGAAGTCTCTGTCATCATTGCAGCACTTTCTCTGGCCGACGTAGTCCCCCCCATTTCAGGTTGAGTTGTCATATCTACCGATTCATTTTGATCATTTGTGGTCATTTCAATTTTTTCAGTTGGGGGGTTTATCTCTAATGACTCTAAAGTTGTTGATATTTCAGCTTCTTGAGTAAATATTAGGTCAGTGGTCCCAATACTTTGTCTTGTAGTTTCTTCTACGGTTGATTTGTTTATGTTAGTAATTGTTAATGAGATTGTTTCGGTGGTAGTTAAATCAATTGTTTCACTTTCCTGTGTTGTTACTTCAATATCTGACATGGATTCTGTTTTTGCCACAGTGATTTGTTCCCTATCTGTGGCTATGTCTTGCCTAGTTTCTGTTCCTAAATTAGCTTCAGTTGTGCTTTCGGAAATAATATCAGTTGTTGGGGCAACAATTCCTTGAGTTGTAACCTCATTGATTGTACTGGCTTGACCTGAGGCTACACTAGAGAATGTGGGGAGTTTTGTTGGTAACATTGTTGTATCTATTGTTTCTGTTGTAATCTTATCGATAGCTGTAACTTCTCTGCTTGTAACTGTGGTGGATTCTTGAACCATTATTAAATCTAGTTCTGTTGTCATAATGATTTGAGTATCTTCAGTTTGTTCCATTGGAGTAACTTTAGTAGTTTCTGAAGACAGTCCAGAATCATCAACAGTCTTTCTTTGTTCAGTGGTAGTTTCATCGACCACTTTTGTTCCATCTGTAACCTCTGATATGGGTGATTCTGTCACTGCAGAGCCATCATTGAATCCTGTTATTGGTTTAGTTCCAAAGTTGGTTGTCATCTCAACTGTTTTGATAGTAATTGGTTGCTCTCTAGTGGTAGTAGCTCCTATTTCATTGGCTATATACATATCTTTTTCTGTATTTTCTAGCACTATGGTTGAGTCAATACTAGACTCGGTTGTGAAACTTACCATTGTTTCTGTACTTCCATCATTACCTTCTGAAATAAATTCTTTAGGGGTGATTTCACTAAGCATATTCCTTTCAGTAGTGATAATTTGTTCCTCTACCTGTTTTGTTGTTTCATAACTCATTGTTTCAGTCACAACAGTTGATGGAAGACCTTCAGTTACTTCCCTGTTTTCTTCAGTTGTAAACACGTTAAAAAGTGGCTCAGTTGAACTAGTTGATCGTATTTCAGTGGTTTCAACACCATCATTAGTTTCAGTTATTTCAGTTACTTTCAGAAATGTAGATTCTTCTTCATTTTCATTATTTATTGTTGTAGTTGGATTTTCTACTAACTCATTTGACATGTTTGAAGTCACAACTTCCTCATTTGTTTTTGTTGTGAATGACTTTGGAATTTCAGTAGAAAATGTTTCTTCAGGAAATGCTACTGTTTTTAGAATCGTTGTCACCTCAGCCAGATTTGATTCTGTGGTTACTTTAGGGGCACTTGAGGGTGAAGATGTTGTTTCTTCATCAAAGTCTACCTCTACAGGTAGAAAGCTGTCATCTGGAACATTTGTAGTAATGTATGTATCTGACAAAGTTGTGCTTGATAAGGAATAAAATGAGGTTGGTTGTTGTGTAGTTGTCAGTATTTCTGAAGGCTCACTAGATGGGGATTCATTTGGGTATTGTGATAAGGATGCCGAAGGTATTTTAGTTGATAGTTTTATTGTGTCTGTTACATACTCTACAAAATTGTTTTGTATTGTGGTAAATGAACTTACTTGAGTAGTAATTGAACCAATGGAGTTAGAAAAGTCAGAAGAAACTTCATTTACCTGTGTTGTTACCTTAGTTTGTGCTCCCGGAAATCTTGAATGTTTGAATGTTATAATTTCAGTGGCTGTTTCAGGAACTAAAGTTGGATAGTTTCTTTCAGTTGTACCTGTTGTAAATGGCCCTCTTTCTGTATTTAGTGCGGAGGCTATTGTTGTTTGATCTATTTGTTGTAAAGAAACTTGTATTGTTGTTGTTGTTATACCATCACTTTCTTTCATTGTTGTTTGGGGCTCTTCACTTGGCTGAGTTTCAGAACTGAACATTTTTGTTTGATCAGTAAATATTTTCGAGTCTGTTTGTGAATTGTCACCCATTGTTGTTGAAACTTTTGCTTCCTCTGCTACTGACTGCATGTTTGAGGCTATTGTGGTTTGTATTAGGTTTGGAATATCTGTTGGTGAACCTTCATTTTCTCTTATTATTTCTAATGTAAATACATGGGGAGATTCAGTTAATGCTGCTTCACTGGTTTCTGTTATAGTTTCAGACTTATCTGTTTCTTCAGGTAAAAATAAATTAGAAGTAGTTTGCTCTCTTATGGTTTGAGAAACTTCAGTTATGCTTGAGGTATTAAAAGCAAACGTTGTTTGCTCAGGTACATTGGTCGACACATCCTTATAATTTATTTGGTTAGATATTCCAGCATCTGTATTTAGTAATAACTCACTTTCAGTTGTGATTTTATCAAACAATTCAGTCGTTTTTTCAGTCTTTGTTGATTCATCTTCCACATACATTATTTTTTGAGTGGTCATTTCTATAATTTCATTTGATATTTCCTTTTCAATAGGAATTTCAGGGTGCAACGTTGCTTGTTCAGTGGTTTCTAGATTCATTCTCTCAGTCAAAGCATTTTCTTCACCATTGGCTGACGTTTCTGTGGTCAAAGTCACTTGCTCTGAATATTCTGATATTGAATTTTCTATTAAAGAGCTTGTTTTACCTATCGTTGTCGTTTGAAATAATTCTTTTTTGAGGTTGGTATTTTGTTCTGTAAAGGTTTCAGCATATTCTGTCGATGACTGATGTGTCTCTGTCAACTGCTCAGTTATTGATACACTAAGTTGAGTAGTGGAAGGTGTCTCAGCAGTTGCAATAGTTATTAATGAGGGAGGAGGGGTCATCAGGCCAGAAATTGTTGATGTCAACATGCCAATCAGAGTGGTGAGAACATTTGTAAGCTCCGGGGATATGGTTGATGTCTCTTCTTCAATTTTATCTGAAGTCGTTGTATTCAATTCAAAGTCAACCTCTATCGGTAAGTCAGGAAGTTGCGTTGGTCGCATTGTAAATGTAATGTCTTCGGTTTTATTAGTAACTGTCATTCCTGGTTTAAAATACCCTTCTATCGGTAAGTCAGGAAGCAACGTGGTCATTGGAAGTTCAGTGGTCTTCTCCTCTTGTTCTATAATGTCAGGGGAAGAGGCCGAGACCTTTTCTATGACTATCAGAGGTGTATCAGTTTGTGATGGTGTTGTGTCCATGGTGATTGTGCCTTTTAGTTCTGGTATCTTTGTGATGCTTGTTTCTATTATTTACAGTAGGTGAGGAAAAAAAAAACAAAGAAATGACAAACGAAAATAGTTAGTTAAGTGTTGGGAGATGAAAGTGAGCATACAAATTACTGGTTTTACAATATTGACATGTAATTTATTATAAAGAAAATGTTATTGCATAAAGTTGGTGAAAAATTAAGTAAGGCAGTTTATATATTAATAATATATAATAACTGACTTGATATTAATGTATAGATCAGTGATTTGAAGTAAAACTACTAATAAATTACAGGGGTAGTTAGTGGGTTGTTAACAGGTTAAACAAGGTTTTACTGGACTGTACCAGTGAATTGTTTTCTTCCATTCAGTTTCAAACTTGCCCTTTAGGTCAGCACCATCCTGAACCGAAGATAACGCCGTGTATTTTCAATGACAGAAAGCCGATACAGTTCTATTCAAAGCCCTATATTGCACCACATTGGATGGAAGCTCCGCCAATCTGTTGGGCGTACTGCATCAATACGCCCGACAGGAATGTCTGTTCGGTTTTGCCTGGGTGATAATCCATTGGTCAGAGAATCGGTTATGTTGCAACTACATGTTTTTAAGGGGTGGGGTGGGGGGGGGGGTCATTCAGACGCATTCTCAGCACAATGACAGAGAAGTGACTGAATTGAATGTTGTCCAATCTGCTCTGGATAGAAGATATGCCATGGATCTTCCTACTATATATCTAGTAACTACTAAAGTATAATATTTTGATAAATATTTAATACCATTAACTTTAAAGTATACACAAACTACATGATATTTAAAGTCTTTACTCTTTATCCATCTTTCATTTTACTGTGTCTGATTCAAACAAACACAGAAGATCTGTCACTGAAAATATGTGATATCTTTGGTCCAGTGTGGTGCACGCATTAAAGGCAACAAACCTAGAACAGTCTGGTCAAGCCTTGCTTTCTCTGGTGATAACTCAAGAGATACCCCTTGTAAATTACAAATAAAGTCGACTGAAGAAAATGTAAATAACTAAAGTCACCTATAATTTAAAGAGCACAGACAAAAAGATATTCAAGCAAAGCAACCAAGCAGACATTCTCATGTATTAATTATTTACACATAAACCATATTACATGCAATTTAGATTCCAATAACAACGTTTATTGAACAAACATGCAGATATTTTATTAAATTGATCAAAAGTCATAAACACAAAAACTGGGAGGAGGAACTAAAGTATTTTCGAGGTCAAGAATCAGGAAATTACACTTTAAATATATACGGTATATAAGAAAAATACACCATTACAAATTGAACGTTCTCAAACCAAATTTAATTACATTATCAATACCATGCTTACCAACCATTGTGCACTTACATTTCAATATTACCCACGAATGCAGCCAACATGATTTCAATAAGACAGTGATTACAAGCAACATAATAACCTTTAACCATTGTTGAAACAATCACGACTATCCCCCCTATATAAACTACTTCATCAAGCAACTTAATTCTTTAAAATTCCAATAGTGTTCCAGCACACTTTATCTACTTATGCCGTAAGTGGTATACAGACCCGAGCATTTCGCGGCAACATGCTGCAGTCTGTGCATATTTAAAACTCATCTTTCAAGAACATAACATGAACAATATTTACACAATAAATACATTTTTAAAACTTATTATAGAACATAGCTCAAGTGATCAAAGGTGATAGATGAAAATAAACCATAAAATATAAGTGTAAAGAAATAAGATGTGTTGCTGCTTTACCCACATGCTCAAAGTAGACCAAGTTATGAAAAGTGACTGTTATCTGGTAGTTCTCATACTGACAATAACAGAAGAATATCAATAGAAAAGAGAAGAGAAAGATCCTCAGTTTAACTATAGTGGTTCGGTTAAAAATAACCTATTTCTCATTTTAGTGTGTAAGAGAATAGAAAGGAGGATAAATAATAACTCCTCAGGAGGTTGGATCGATGATTTGGAGCTACTTGGAAAGTGTCATTGTCCAAATATGACTAGTGCCCAAGTATTTTACTTAGCTCACTCTTGTCGGGCATGCAAAAGCAAAATCATTTGACTTCCAATAGTTTTGTAGTTATGAATGACACCTTGTATGGGGGAACAAAGATTGGTTTGTATTAGATTTGAATATAAGCTGCATCAAGATCTGGCACTGCTTTGGATCTTACTTTTATTAACTACAAATTTATGTCAAGAAAATCACTAAAAGTTACAATATTAACTTGTGAAACATGGTTTTTCACTACCCTTTACGTGTAGCCTATATAATGAGCTTGAACATGAATTCATTTAGATTGAGTACCTAAGTCAACTGTGCAAACTTAAGAGATGCCAAACATGCAAATTAAATTAGATCCATTGACTTGTTTAACTATCCTAATAGTCCTTTGGCAAGCTGAAATCCTTGTTTAAATATTATTAAAAGTAAATAATATTGTCACTCTTTATTATTTCCTTCGATTAAAATTGTATTTCTGAAAAATAAGACCAAAAACAGAGTCAAACAGCATGAATAAGAAACACGTACACGCTTGATAGTAGTTGATTATTTTAGCGGTTCAAGCCATTCCAAGCTTTCTATCTCTGTAAAAGCCTGGGTCGTGAAGCAGCCATCTTCTAGGTTATCCATCACCGCCTGGAGTTAGATGATTCGCCGGCTCAACTAGGTTAATTGTTCAGGTAGGACACATGGAAGGGGGGATATGTGTATGACAGAGAACAACATGACAGCGATGTTAGTGACCCAAAACAGCAACACACCATTTACTTCTGTTTGCCCTAATCTCTGGTCCGCCGAAGTGACTACTCTAGTCCTACCTTTGATGCATGCTCCGGTTGTCGGGTTGCAGGTGTAACCTGGTCGACAATGCTCACAACCTGTAGCTATCACAGGTTCTCGACCTATTGGGAAAAAAATCAAGCAAATTAGTCATGATGATAATAAATATTATATATAATTCAACAGTTTTAATGTGTTGGAAAACATATTTGAAACACACATGGGTTGTCACATGGTCTAATGTGTCACACTCGTATTAGACTGGATTGCTGGTGACGGGGATATTGGGGTTTGATTTGGGTGAATAATAGTGTTTTTTCATAAATTGTTTCCCACTCTACCTACACACAAATTTTGGTAGATTTTTATCTAAAGTGCTATCTTCCTCATATCTATTGCATTAGGTAGCATAATTAACGTATGTATATGGGCCCTGCAAGTGTTAAGATGCAGTGAAAAAATAACTTCTATGAATATATTTGCAAAAATAAAACCAATCAATATTTTGATTTTGTGGCTGAAAGATTATAGTTAAAAAGGATAAAAATTTATTTCTTTTTTGTATAACATAAGAAATATGTATGGCCAATCTAGATTGGGAATACAAAATTAACAAAATAACTAATTAGAAAAATAATGTAGTATAGAAAGCAAAATTTTTGAGTAAAAAATGTCCTCTTCAATATATAATTTGACTTACTTATTGGCTTACAGTTACAACCATCACATTCAAGATTTGGTCTGCAGTCTGAATTCTTTTGGCATTGGCATACTGGAACATAAAATGTTAGTGAAAATACATATTCAAATACTGCTTGCGTGTTATGGATTACTATACTTAGTAGTTCTTTAGTGGCAAAATGTAGCAATCAGTTTGGTATTTATTTATGTCTTATTATAATATGAGTACCATATCTAAAAACATATTTATTAATATTTTAATAGAATACCATGTACACAATATTGAAATGATTAGCATGTTGATTAATATTCTCTGACTTATACTTAACAAATAAATAATTAATTCATTGATGTAATCAAACAATATTATTGACGACCATAGGATACATGAAAGTGAATCATTCCAAACCAACTAAACTCAACTCTGAAACATTTAAAAAAATATATTAATTGTTTTGCAAAGAATGTTATGCAAACCTTTGACACACACGGGTTGATGGTCGTGAACCTGGCAGTCTTGCTGTCCCTTACAAGGGTTGGCAACACTGCATGGATTCTGACATTTCCCTTCAAAACAGGCTAGTTGTGCTGGACAAGCGTCGTGATTTGCACAGCTAATTACTGAACACCAACAAAAACATGTTAAAATAACAGTAAATTGAATGACAACAACTTGAAATAGCTTAGTTATGTATGGTACTATAATAAGCATGTGCAAATTGTTTATTTAACATAAATATGTTTTATACATAAATGACAGTACTTATTGAAATAATTTACTTAAGAACATTTATTAATTTCGTTTCCATGTAACAAATTATTAATACTATTCATTTTGGACATTTTTTTTAAATAGTTGTCTTAAAATATAGTAATAATAATATGTGTTTGAAAAAAGTATTTGTCTCTTTGTGCTTATATTTCTAAATCATTGACCTAATAAAGTTTAACTGTAGAAGTTACAAATGTAGTATTTAAATGTTAGATTTGACAAATAAAATATGTGACTGTTTAATCATTTGATATGTGTAAATAAACTAAAAGAAAACATGTTACAAAGATCTATATTCAATTCTACAATTTTAAAAGAAACAAGAATACTATCACCAGTACTTTAACAGAAATATAACCCCAAATCATCACTCACAAATGAATCTAAACACTTATTTGTATACTGCATGTTTTAAACAATAGCACAAACTACCACCATAAACAAAGTTTGTAACTTTCCGCATGCCACCCAACCTATCGACTATAGCATAGTTCCAATCACCACAGCAAAAATATATTTACAAAATATAGCATGTATGATATGATATAAGCGATGATATACTATAAACTACTATATAAAAATAGAGTACTACCATATATACATAGTCTTTGAAAAGGGTGTTTGGTCCACACTTTAAGACATATTAACGTGGGATGCCAAACTTGCAATGTAGCTGTCTATTTTAACAAATATACCTTTTGTTCAACCATTTCAATTAATATAAATTATTCAAGTATTTACAACGATATTGTCTTATGAACTCCCAGGCACCTCTTTTTATTCAATGAACCTAGGGTTACCATCTCCGGATCTTGCAAAAAGAGTACATTCTAAAAAATGATGGCCCGTGGGGTGACAGTTTCACATCAATGTGAGTGCAAATCAATGTTTGTTGCGCAAATAATATTGCAAAGTATTACACTTCCCCAACCAGCTACATAATGGTGGTAAGAAGTTTAAGAAAAGGGTACATTTGGCCATGATAAGTGAAAAGTAAGAGTAAGCTGTTTTACTACCTTAAGGTGCTTAGCCCTTTCAAGTGCAAGTCTAAAACCTATTTTGGGTGATGGTGGGTGGAAGGGTGAAAGGCATGGCGGGGATTCAAAACCGACCAAAGTATCCTTCCGCACCAACATGAACAGACTGATCACGGAAAATGTAGATGGCGCTAGCTACCAGCCAGGCCTTTTGGAAAAATCATACGTTTGGAAATATTAGTTTTCTTGAGAACAAGGGAAATTTATATGGTAATATTTTCAACACCTCTTCTAAAATAATGTATCAATGTATATTAAGTGATACATTTTCTTATTTTTTTGTGTGCAGCCGACAGTTTTATATTGAAAAATGTCAAAAAGATTGATATTTGATCATTGTTAAGATTATAGAGGAAGTGTTATATTATAAGTATAAAATAATCAACATGCTTCTATTCTTGAAGATAACCGTTTGTTCCCATAGCGCTGCATTTCCACGCCAAATGAAAAGGGCCAATTGCTTGCCTTAAGAAGAGTGAGGTTGGTAACCCTAGATGAACACACACACACATATATATATACTAAACAATTTTAACCAGAAGAAATTCCTGATTCATAGCTGTTCACTAGATTTCAGTGCTCTATGAAGGAACAAATGTAGATATGTACTGTTCTGTGTAAAATAAAGGGTTAAAAGAAGCAGGTGCTTGTTCTAAAGCTAAAAAAGAAACCTATTTAAATGTATGTAAACAAACAGTTTTGAATAGAAAACCAATCCATTTCTTCATTTAAAAATATCATAAAACCAAATGAAATAAAACAGAAAAGAAATATATATAAATATATTCCCATCAATATAAGTGTGATTCTGCATGCAACACTGTCTATAAACAATTCTGCACAGTGTTTCAAGGCAACGTGCACAGATGGTGAATTTGCCACCCAAAGTTTGGAAAATCGCAAGTGTGCAAGACATGAATGAATACCAAATGTAGATTACTCAAGTGTGTCAAATAGGATTATGAAACATTTAATCTTATCAAAACAGGAGGAAAACAATCAATGGTCAAATTATTTGCTTTTAAATCAATTCATTTTGAAAGTGTTACATTTAAAGAAAAAAATCATTTGATTTATGTAAGCTTATTTTTTTAAACTAGTCTTTATTTATCTGTTTTTTTTTAAATACTGGACTACACATGTTTAACCTATGAGGTAGGGCTGAAATAAAAAAAAAATGGCGTCTTACAGAAAGTGTATCTGTATTTGTGTGACTATTGAAGGAGAAATTATTCAGGAAAAGCACCCTCGTTACACCTGGCTGAGATTTTAAATTCAATTTTCCCAGACTAACTGAACCTGACAATTAAACTGTGTGTCCACCAACGCAGGTTGTTTTAAGACATTATCTTAGACACATGTTTCTTTTTTTATCTGAACAGAGCATGAATTTTATAAAACTCGGCTTCAAGAACTCAATTACAATGTATTTGACACAATCTTGTGTAAATCGTATGAGTATAAAAGTTCGTATGATATGCTTTGATATGATTTGGCAATGGAAATAGAATGAGTAATGTAAGGAAATGTGGTTTGGACATGTAAGGTAGATGCAGGATATTCAAATAACAAGGCAATATTTGAATAGAAATGTACAGGGAAGGAGATCAGTTGGACGTCCTAGAAGGAGGTGGTTGGACCAGAATAAAGAAGACTTAGACATCAAAAGGGAGACTTGGGAATTTTTAATGAGAGAGGAAATATAACAGACAAATTAAAGAAGTATGTTGTTCGAAAAATTACTACCTGGCTTGCTGGAGAGATATGATGATGATAATGATGTATGATATGCTTGTATTGAATAAAGCACTTGTGTGGTTGGTGAAGGAATAGCGAGACAGGTGTTGAAAGTGTAGAGTAGGCAATGTATTGAAGAGTCCCCACATGAGCCAGTGTAGCCCTAATGTTCGAGGGTGTGCTGTGTCTGTTTACCTGGGTGTGTGCTACAGTCAACCGTGAGCATCGTGCGGTTCCCAGATGTAGGGCAGAGACACACAGGCACATGGTCTATTACTGTACAGTTCACATCTCTGACACAAGGTGCGAATTCTATGCAAGGGTCAATACAATATTGTTTTGAACAGGATCTGTGTTGTGGACAGTCGCTGTCATGTGAACAGATGAGAATGTTGTCTGTGGTAATAAAGTATTCAACAGTTTCTTTAGGAGAAACTATGGATGTGGGAACAGAAGTAGTGATTTCTTGAACATTCGTCCTCCATATTAACACTTCATTTACTGTTTCTTGAGAATAGTCTGATGTGTACAAACTTGGTGGTTGTTTAGTATTGTATGCATTTATCTCTGAATGAATTGGAAATGATTCTGTCACAACAGTATTAACATCAAATGTAGTATAGCTTGATGTTGAGCCATTTACAACAGATGGTACTCCTTCTGTCTGTATTAAGCCACTTTTCACTACTTCTGGCTCAGTAGAATATTCCGTAAAACCACCTGTCAAAACACCAGGCTTAGTTGTATATTCTGTTAAACCACCTGTCAAAACACCAGGCTTAGTTGTATATTCTGTTAAACCACCTGTCACAACACCAGACTTAGTTGTATATTCTGTTAAATCACCTGTCACTACACCAGGCTTAGTTGTATATTCTGTTAAATCACCTGTCACTACCCTAGTCTCAGTTGAATATTCTGTTAAATCCCCTGTCACTATACCAGGCTTGGTTGGATATTTTGTTAAACCACCTGTCACTATACCAGGCTTCTACCCTAGCCTCAGTTGAATATTCTGTTAAATCACCTGTCACTACCCTAGCCTCAGTTGAATATTCTGTTAAACCACCTGTCACTTCACCAGGCTTAGTTGTATATTCTGTTAAATCACCTGTCACTACCCTAGCCTCAGTTGAATATTCTGTTAAACCACCTGTCACAACACCAGGCTTGGTTGTATATTCTATTAAACCACCTGTCACAATACCAGGCTTAGTTGAATATTCTGTTAAACCACCTGTCACTATACCAGGCTTGGTTGGATACTCTGTTAAACCACGTGTCACAGCACCAGCCTCAGTTGAATATTCTGTTAAACCACCTGTCACTATGCCAGGCTTGGTTGGAAATTCTGTTAAACCACCTGTCACTATACCAGGCTTAGTTGTATATTCTGTAAAACCACCTGTTACAACACCAAGCTTAGTTGTATATTCTGTTGAATCACCTGTCACTACGCCAGGCTTAGTTGTATATTCTGTTAAATCACCTGTCACTACCCTAGCCTCAGTTGAATATTCTGTTAAATCACCTGTCACTACGCCAGGCTTAGTTGTATATTCTGTTAAAACACTTGTTACTATACCAGGCTTGGTTGGATATTCTGTTAAACCATGTGTGGAATATTGTAATACAGGAACAGTTACTTCCCTTGGCTTATATGGATGTTCGGTTTCACTAAACATAATTTCATCAGATGTAGTAGAATATTTTATATTATCAGTTACTACTGTCACATTAATGGATTTTTCAGTACTATTAATACTCTTTGCTACATCTTTAAGGGTTGTTTCATATTGAGTTCTAGTAAATGCAACTTCATTGTCCAAAAGTCCATTTGTTGATGTTACAGTTATTAATGGTTCCTCGATTAAATCAATTTGATTTGCTTTCAACAGTGCTTCTGGAGAAAATGTAGAGATAGGGTGTTTAATGTAAAATGGTGTAACGATAAAGATGCTTTTATTCACTGATGAGGTTGTTGGATAAACCAATGAAATATTTGAGGCATACATTGAAGAAAAGTTTTTGTTTTGTGATGTGACTGTTGTAGAAATAGAACTAGAAATATCCCTTAATTGGTTTACAATTTTATGAGTAGTATTAGTTATATCTTTAAGTAAGTGTGATGTTGAATGTGATCCAGATGATGTTTCTTCAAGAGATTTCATTGTTGTGTATAACAAAGATGAGGATTCATTGTTATGATTCAAAGTTGTATATGCTTTATTTGAAAGATTTTCAGGTGTTATGAATGTTGTGTATTGTTTCTGTGATGTTTCTTCTTCTGGTGTTATTGTTGTGTATTGTCTCTGTGATTTTTCTTCTAATGGTGTTATTGTTGTGTATTGTATCTGTGATGTCTCTTCTCCTGGAGAAAATGCTGTGTATTGTCTTTGTGATATCTCATCACCTGATGAAAATGTTGTGTATTGTTTCTGTGATGTTCCCTCCCCTGGTATAAATGTTGTGTATTGTCTTTGTGATGTTTCATCACTTGGTGATACTGTTGTGTATAGTCTTTGTGATGTTTCTTCTTCTGGTGATAATGTTGTGTATTGTCTTTGGGATGTTTCATCAACTGGTGAAAAAGTTGTGTATTGTCTTTGTGATGTTTCATCCACTGGTATTGGTGTTGTGTATTGTTTCCATGATGTTTCTGTTCCTGGTGTTATTGTTGTGTACTGTCTCTGTGAAGTTTCTTCACCCAATGCTACTGTTGTGTATTCTCTTTGTAATGTTTCTACTGCTTGAGTTATTGTGGTGTATTGTATTTTTGATGTTCTTTCTCCTTTTATTAATGTTGTGTATTGGCTCTGGGATGCTTTATCTCCTGGTAATACTGTTGTGTATTGTCTTTGAGATGTTTCTGATTCTGGTGTTACTGTTGTATATTGTCTCTGTGATGTTTCTTTTCCTTGTGTTAATGTTGTGTATAGTCTTTGAGATATTGCCTCTTGTGGTGCTAATGTTGTATAATATCTCTTTGATGTTTCTTCTCCTGATGTTCCTGTTGTGTATTGTCTTTGTGATGTCTCTTCTCCTGGTGTTACTGTTGTGTACTGTATTTGGGATGATTCTTCTTGTGGTGTTACTGTTGTGTATTGTCTCTGAGGTGTTTCTTCTCCTGGTGTTACTGTTAAGTATTCTCTCGGTAATGTTTCTACTGATGGAGTTATTGTTGTGTATTGTCTTTGTGATATTCCATCACCTGGTGTTACTGTTGTGTATTTCCTCTGTAATGTTTCTACTCCTGAAGTTATTGCTGTCTGTTGTTTTTGTGATGTCTCTTCTCCTGGTGTATATGTTGTGTAATGTATGTTTAATGTTTGTTCTTGTGGTGCTACTATTATATATTGTGTCTGAGATGAGACTTCCCCTGGTGCTGGTGTTGTATATTGTGTCTCTGATATATCTTCCCCTGGTGCTGGTGTTGTATATTGTGTCTCTGATATATCTTCACCTGGTGTTATTGTTGTATATTGTCTATGTGATGTATCTTCATCTGGTGTTACTGTTGTATATTGTCTCTGTGATGTTACCTCTCCTGCCGTTAGTGTTGTGTATTGGCCATATGATTTATCTTCTCCAGGTGTTACTCTTGTATACTGTCTATGTGAAGTTTCTTCACCTGGTGTTACTGTTGTGGTTTGTCTTTGTGATGTTTCATCACCTGGTGTTACTGTTGTGTATTGTATTTGTGATATTTCATCAACTGGTGTTACTGATGTGTATTGTTTTGGTGATGTTTCATCACCTGGTGTTACAATTGTGTATATTCTCTGAGATGTTTCTTCTTGTGGTGCTATTGTTGTATATTGTCTCTGTGATAAATTTTCAACGGGTGTTTTTGTTGTATATTGTCTCAGTAATGTTACCTCACCTGGTGTTAGTGTTGTGTATTGTCCTTGTAATATTTCTTTGCCCGGTATTAATGATGTATAGTGTCCTTGTAAAATATCTTTAGCTGGTGCTACTGTTGTGTATTTTCCTTGTGATGTATCTTCACCTGGTGTTAAAGTTGTGTAGTGCCCATCTGTTGTCTCTTTATCTAGTGTTAATGTTGTGTATTGTCCTTGTGGTGTATTTTCATGTGGTGTTAATGTGGTGTAGTGCCCATCTGATGTATCTTCAGCTGGTGTTAATGTTGTGTATGGTCCTTGTGATGTATTTTCGTGTGGTGTTAATGTGGTGTAGTGCCCATCTGGTGTATCTTCACCTGGTGATAATGTTGTGTATTGTCTTTGTGGTGTATTTTCACGTGGTGTTAATGTTGTGTAATGCCCATGTGATGTATCTTCAGCTGGTGTTATGGTTGTGTATTTAGCTTTTGATGTATCTTCACCTCCCGCTAGTGTTGTGTATTCGCTTTGTGATGTATATTGACCAGTTGTTAATGTTGTGTAATGTCCATGTGATGTATCTTTGCCTAGTGATAATGTGTTGTATTGTCCATGGGATGTATCTTCATCCGGTGTTAATGTTAAGTAATGTTCTGTTGATTTATCTTTACCTGGTGTTAATGTTGTGTAATGTCCTTGAGATGTATCTTCACCCGGTGTTAATGTTGTGGAGTGTCCTTGGGTTTTATATTTACCTGGTATTACTGTTGTGTAGTGTCCTTGTGATATTTCTTCCCCTAGTGCTACTGTTGTGTATTGTCCATGTAATGTATCTTCACCCGGTGTTAATGTTGTGTAATTTTCTGTTGATGTATCTTCACCCGGTGTTAATGTTGTGTAATGTTCTTGTGATTTATCTTTAACAGGTGTTAATGTTGTGTAATGTCCTTCTGATGTATCTTCACCAGGTGTTAATGTTGTGTATTGTCCTAGTGCTGTATCTCCACCGGGTGTTAATGTTGTGTAACGTCCTTGTGATGTATCTTCATGCAGTGTTAATAATGTGTAATGTTCTTGTGATTTATCTTCAACCGTTATTACTGTTGTGTAGTGTCCTTGTGATGTATCTTCACCTGTTGTTACTGTTGTGTATTGTCCTTGTGATTTATCTTTACCTGATGTTAATGTTGTGTAATCTCTTTGTGATGTATCTTCACCTGGTTTTAATGTCGTGTAGTGTCCTTGTGATGTATCTTCACCTGGTGTTACTGTTGTGTATTGTCCTTGTGATTTATCTTTACCTGATGTTAATGTTGTGTAATCTCTTTGTGATGTATCTTCCCCTGGTTTTAATGTCGTGTAGTGTCCTTGTGATGTATCTTCACCTGTTTTTACTGTTGTGTATTGTCCTTGTGATTTATCTTTACCTGATGTTAATGTGGTGTAATGTTCTTGTGATTTATCTTCAACTGTTATTACTGTTGTGTAGTGTCCTTGTGATGTATCTTCACCTGTTGTTACTGTTGTGTATTGTCCTTGTGATTTATCTTTACCTGATTAATGTTGTGTAATCTCTTTGTGATGTATCTTCACCTGGTTTTAATGTCGTGTAGTGTCCTTGTGATGTATCTTCACCTGGTGTTAATGTTGTGTAATGTCCTTGTGATATTTCTTTTCTTGGTGCTACTGTTGTGTATTGTCCATGTAATGTATCTTCACCTAGATTTAATATGGTGTAGTGTCCTTGTGATGTATCTTCACCTGGTGTTAATGCCGTGTAGTGTCCTTGTGATCTATTTTCACCTGGTGTTAATGTTGTGTATTGTCCTTGTGTATATATCTTCACCTGGTGTTAATGTTGTGTAGTGTCCTTGTGATATATCTTCACCTGGTGTTAATGTTGTGTATTGTCCTTGTGATTTATCTTTACCTGATGTTAATGTTGTGTAATCTCCTTGTGATTTATCTTTTCCTGGTATTACTGTTGTATAGTGTCCTTGTGGTGTATCTTCCCCTGGTGTTAATGTTGTGTATTGTCCTTGTAATGTATCTTCACCTGTTCTTACTGTTGTGTAATATCCTTGTGATTTATCTATATCTGGTATTACTGTTGTGTAATGTCCTTGTGATGTATCTTCATCTGGTATTCCCGTTGTGTATTGTCCTTGTAATATTTCTTCACCCGGTGTTAATGATGTGTGATGTCCTTGTGATTTATCTTTATCTGGTGTTAATGTTGTGTATTGTCCTTGTGATGTTTTTTCATGTGGTGTTAATGTTGTGTAATGTCCTTGTGATTTATCTTTATCTGGTATTAATGTGTTGTATTGTCCTTGTGATGAATCTTCACCTGGTATTAATGTTTTGTACTGTCCCTGTGATGTTTCTTCACCTGATGCTATTGTTGTATAATGTCCCTGTGATGTATCTTCACCTGATGCTAGTGTTGTATATTGCCCCTGTGATTTATCTTCACCTGTTGCTAGTGTTGTGTATTCACTTTGTGATGTATCTTGACCTGTTTTTACTATTGTGTATTGTGTCTTTGATTTATCTGTGGCTGGTGCTAATGTTGTGTAATGTCCCTGTGATATTTTGTCACCTGTTGTTACTACTGTGTATTGTCCTTGTGA
Source organism: Timema douglasi (assembly GCA_901482245.1). Classification (NCBI taxonomy): domain Eukaryota; kingdom Metazoa; phylum Arthropoda; class Insecta; order Phasmatodea; family Timematidae; genus Timema; species Timema douglasi. Next base: position 240,519 of record CABEEJ010000293.1, on the reverse strand, counting down.
TGTATTTTCACCTAGCTTTACTGTTGCGTACTGTCCTTGTGTTGTATCTTTTCTTGGTTTTATTGTTGTGTATTTTCTCTCTGATGTATCTTCACTTTGTGTTGGTTTTTTGTATTCTGTTTGTGATGTTTCTTCACCTAGTGTTAGTGTTGTGTGTTGCCTATGCGATTTATCTTCTCCTGTTGTTCTTGTTGTGGATTGTCTTTGTGTTGTTTCATAGCCTGTTGGTGTTATTGTTGTGTATTGTCCCTTTTTCATCTCTTCTCCGGTTTTTGATGATGTTAGATGTTCCTTTGTGATATATTCTTGTTTCTTTGTTGTAATAGGGACTTCAGTTACTTTTTTATAAGGTTCAAATGTAGTGTATCCATTTTCATGTTTTGGTGTCATTGTTGTTGTTTGGTTTTCTATTCTTTCTTCTTCGAACATTGCTGTGCTCATTGTTTGGGGGTGAGTTTCTTTTACATATTCTTCTCCTGCCTTACTTTCTCTTGGCGATGTTGGTGTTGTTGACAATATATTTATATATTCTGTTTGAAATTCTTTTGTAAAATAGTACCTCGGTTCTGTGACAGCGCTATTTTCTTTTTTATTGGCTATTGTTGATTGGTTATATAAACTTTCTTTTTCAGAGTTTTGTGTATATATTGCATTGGTATGTTGACTTCCTACAAAATATGTTTTATTTGGAGATATATCTGAACTCGATAGTGTTAAATTTTTAGATATATTTGATGTATTCGTATGAACAATACTGGTTTGTGTACTACTTGTATCGTCTACACTGTAAGATGGGTCAGTAGTCGCCAAACTGTCTGGTACGGTACTGCGGGTAATCTTATCAAATGGCATGCACTCAATCAATGGATTCCCATGATGACCCTCCAGACAGTGACATATTGGCCTGTGTGCCTGTGCCTTACACTGTGAACCATTGCCACAGAGGTTGGTGCAAGGGTCTACACATTCTCCTCTAATGCAGGCCTTTGAGTCAGTGCACTCGGCATCCAACGTGCATCTAACAGGTGCTGACGTGCTTGAGCTTTCACCTGCTGGGGATAACCAACACAATACACATATACACAAAACATTACAAATATATACAAACATTATGTACAAGGTGCTATAATGATACTTTAAACAATGTTGAAAATATAGTTAGAGAAAGAAGAGATTAAATGTGCAGATTGATAATTGTTACTGTACAAGTTAAAGTTAGAAATATTGTTAGAAGTGCTAGAGTTAAATAAGTTAGATAAATAAAATACACAAAGAGTTTTTGATAGGTTTGTACAAAGATGGGTATCATCGGGTCAAGTGCGAGAGTAAAGTAAAGGATAGTGGAAGAGGAGACAAAATGCTCTCACTGATAGTTTTTTTAAATTTCACTTTCATATGTTTCAAGATAATCAACCATTAGTTTATTTTGATCAAATGGAGCTTTCATCGGTCCCTTTCCGAATCTTTAACACAAATTATTTTTATTCCAAAAATATTGAAATTAGTATCCTTCCCTTAATCATATTGTAAATTAATTGTTTTGCCATTAGTTTAAACTTCAGCTATTAATCCAAAACCAAACTTATTTTATCATTAGTCTATTCTATTTCCCAATACTCATTTATTTGTTTTATTGATTCGATTTGTAAATTAATTTAATACATTTTAATCCAGTTTGCCCGTTAATTAGGCCAATTTTTAAAACTTTTTATGTTCCTGTTAATCCCAAACCACATTTTTATTGAAAAAAACCCCAGACTATAACATTAGTTTAATCCAATCCCTTGTTTGCTTGTTTTTAATTCTTTATTATTTAATACCAAAATGATAAGCACACTAGTCCCCCCCCTCCCTCCTCAAATCATTTTACCTTTCAAGCATCCATATTTTGAGTCAGTGACATATCCTTGTGGGCAGAACTTGCAGACAGGCTTATGTTCCTCCACATAGCATGGAGCATCATCAGTGCAGGTGACGTTGGCGCAGGGGTCAACACAGCGGTATCCTCGGCAAGCCAGATGGGCGGGACACCCGGGGTCCCGCAAACAGATGGATAGAGATGGGTTACAGTCTTTGGTGCATATACACACTGGTTTATGATCGAGAACGTCACAGGTCTTATCCAAGGAACAAGGGAGTTTTCTCAGTGCAGTGCAAGGATTCTGACACTTGCTCTCGATGCAAGCCAAGTTGGATGCACACTCCTGGTCCCTAGCACATTCGACTCGGTCTGGCGCGCAAGTCAATTCCCCAACGTCATTTACAACAAACCCAGACTTGCATACGCACATCGGCTTGTGTCTTTGCACCTCGCACTTCTTATTAGCATCACAGGCGAATGTGTTTGCGATACGGCAGGGGTCTTGGCATTCGGCGGCTGCCCGATTGCACGCATGGTGGTCTGCGCAGTCGCTATCTCTCGCACAACCAGTGCCTGGTAAGTTGGGCCTCGAGTCTGTATCACACTTTGGGTCCGGGGTGCAAGCCTCGTGGGGCATGCCCACATAACACTGGGGGCATGAGCACCGGGGTTTGTGCAGCACAACACGACAAAGAGCGTTCTCACCGCAAGCCCCTCGCAAACTACATGGTTCTGTGCACTGACTGTTCACACACGCTTTCTCGTTCGGGCAGTCATAGTCACTGGAGCATGCATTTTCTAGAGTGACGCGACAAGGGAAAAATATTGTATAGTGCGGTTGGAGCGGGGAGAGGGGGGCAGGGGAAGGAGAAAAAAAGAGAAAAGCAATTGAAAGAACTGTGAAAGGAAACATTTCTCACGTAGTGTTAACAAAAATACACAACACTTTAAAAACAAAAATAAGTGTTGATAATAGAACAGTTCGAGATAAGATTATGAAGAAGATGAAGCCATGATTCAACACAAAGAACTAAAGATACTGTACAAGTAGCTGAAATATTTACAAGCTACGGCAAACTACTGTCCATACAAAAATACTAAACACACAAATGGGCGGATTTGCCTACTGAAATTTCTAAAAATGTGAGAATGCTCCTTTCACAGCTCCCAATCTGACTTATCATAATGGATTTGTGGTCGAGGGATATGACCACAATGGAAATTACTTATTTACATGTGATAATGTCCATTTTACAATCAGCACATCAACATATTTGTTTTTCTAACTACTTCTGAAACTGAAAACAAAACTACTTAGTGCAATATTGAAAGTGAAATTTGGGTGGAATGTACATAATTTACAATCATTTGCCGACAAAAGTGAAAACTCACATCATTTGAGTTATAGTTTCGCGAATTAAACCACTACAGTAATAAAAATAATTATTGAGGTATACAATATTAATAAAAATAAATTGTATACTTTCAGCTTTTACTTTCTTTAAATAATTTTTTATCAGGAGCAAAGGTGTAATTTTTTAAGCCAGGGTTCAAGACAAGGCAGATTGGAATACTGTGGTGGCATTCCACATTAGATGTCATGTACATAATTAAGGTGACTGCTGTCAAATCAGTGCATGATGTGAAGAGAGAGAAATAAAAAAGTCACATTCCAATGATCCTAATTATGTACAACCTACGAGATGAGGAAGTATGTCAATGTGAATGTGATACATCATGTTGATGATTAAAATTACTGATTGCATTCTAAACATAAAATAGAGCAAAATTAATATGGTTACAGCTGTTTTTTTTCCACCCATATTCCTCTCAGCATACAGGACATACATGTTTACACGTTAAAGGCAGCATATAGAGTTAGGTTATGCTGTCTCGTGCATTGCATTGGGCTTTCTCAGACTGTGATTTACTGAGCATCCATTGAGATTATTTTACCGAGCATTCTATTTAAGGGAGATGGTGGGTTTTAACCAAGCACAATATATATCTACCTCAAAAGAAAAATAGTTTATAGCTTAAATGAGTTTTTCAAAGCTAGTTAGCTTTAAGACAATACATTTTATCTTATTTTTCATAACTAATATCATAATGTAAATAGTTTTCGAGATTCAACTTAAAATGTTGTTTGTTTGTTTCGTACATATCTCAAGCCGTGTATTGTGCTGCTATAGAAATGCTATCGGAAATAACTACTATTTACAGTAGAAAAATTCAATACCTTAATGTTTATTTACATTGTTGGCTTTAAGTATTTGAATATAAGTCTTGCACACTCATAGTATATTACATCTTGTATGCTCAAATAATCCACCCCTACTGTGCATATTAATTAGCATTCTGCGTACACTTTATATATACAACAAAACAAACCTCCTCTGCAACTTAAACTAGTGCTACTAGTGTGTGTCACCTACTGTTGAACAGTCAATCACATGCTACACAGCACATAATTATCTCCTGCTTGGATTTAAACCGGCAATTATACATGTATTAACTATCTAGGTTAGCTGTATTTATAATTATTTTCCTTTGTAACATATCACAACTATTTCTACAACCCTCTCTATTCCTTTAAGCTCCCTTCTAGTTGAACGCCGTGCTGCTGCCAACCTCTAAAGATGTCCAGTAATCACAGTCTTATGTGAGTCATGCCCATTCTAATGAGATGTGACAGCAAATGGTGATGCACATGTCGGCCCTACCTGCTCTGCATTCCACGTCCGGCCGACCTGAAGTCCCAGGTAGACATCTGCAGAGGAACACTGCGCCCTCCCTTAGACACTCGGCATTCGAACCACAACCATTCGTTCGGCAGTCAGCCGGTGTTCGGTCAATAGAGCCTGTAGGTTTAAATGACAGTGTTGTTATCATTCATCAACATGAAATCTATAAGATGAGTGAGCTACATATAAATGCATTCACATGTAAAATGGAATAGGATTAAAAATAAAGATGTATGGGCAAGAGTTGGACTACAAGTTGTATGTTATATCATAAAGGCAGTAAAGGTGAGAAAGCATGCACACTTAATGAGGTTGGAAAAGGAGAGAATTCCAAAAGAATGGTCGAGTTGAAGTTTGGAGGGAAAAGATTTCAAGGGAGATCAAGGAGAATATGTTCGAATGAGAAGAAAAGAATGGCCTAGAGTAAGGGAGTAATAATTTTGGAAGAACAGAGGGAGATGGACACATTTTACTAAACCAACCTGGCCACAGGTTGAAAACTGTTCATCTTGATGATAAAGATATTTCAAATGATGTCTGATAAAACAATTTTACCATTTTTGAAACAACAAATCTATGGATAAAGAAAGCTGCAATATTTCTGAAAGGTTGATGATTCCGCTCTTTTATAATAATAACTGCGATAAGACATGAGAGGATTCACCAATTAGTAAAAAGCTACACTCACACTCTCTGTAAGGATTTCCTGCAGGATAATCTGGGGGGCAGTGACACTCTGGCTGTCCGTTGCTCTCAATAAGGCAGACCGCGTTTACACCGCACTTCTTGTCGCGACAAAGGTCTTTGAGGGTTCCTCCACACAGACAACCTCGGTTTGCATCACCTGCACAGCCTGGCGCGCATGAGCACTCGAACCCACCACCTGGAAGGTCACGACATCTCGTGTTTTCTCCGCATGGGTTGCGCAGACACTGATCGCCTCCTGAAACAAAACATCAACATTGTTCAGCGTGTTTTTAGATATAATTGGAGCCTGATACTTTGGTTGTTTATTAATTTAGTTTTAAATTTAAAGATTTTTGTGACATTCAAGACTCAAAAAGTTACTAAGCTGTAACTTTGTCTTTTTTTTAACTTCATAATAAAAAATTAAATGACTCAATTCAGTTTTAATCAACACAGTCCCATATTTCTTCTAAGAACCATTCTTGTAAGGGCTTCTGCTCAAAAATATCCCGCCGTCTCAGACTAACTGTACTAATACTGTAACACAATATATTTTTAACTGTAATAGTAGAAATAATAATATTTACCTTGCTTGCACTCAACTTGGGAATTTCCAAAATACCCTGGTGGGCAGGAGCACTGAGCTCGCCTGGACACCACACGACACTGAGCGTTGGACCCACAGGCACCAGGTTCGAGGCAAGGGTTCCTGCACGCTCGATCCGCGCTACATCTGAGAACAGGCAAAGAGGTGTGTGAGCCATTGGGGCACATAACTTAACCGAGCGTTTGGTCAATAGTCTTGCTGATATCATTGAGTTTCAAAAGATAATTTTATTTTAAAAAGAAAAAACATATTTTATGATTAGGTATTGGGTTATTTGATGTTTACTTGAAATATATATGTAGTATAAGAACTATATATGTCACTATTCCAGTTTTTCTCGATTCTGATTAATCAATTTTAGCCTTGTTTCCTCAATTCTTAGTTCTAGGACTCAAGGCATCAAAAATCATTAATTGTATCAGTATCAATTCTTGGCTCTTCCAAAACTTGATGTATTAAATAGCCAAGCTGTTATATTTTTTGTTACGGTTATAGCTGTATCCAAATATATTACTCTTTGAATTGAAAAATAACACCTGGACACGGGAATCGAACCCAGGGTTTTTGGCTTATTATGCAAATGTTTTGATCACAGAGATATCCAGGATTCATCCTAATAATCAAAGTTATCCAAATGTCCTCACTTTCAGTTATGTACAGGTAAGAACGAGCTAATGGAAACATAAAAAAACCAGCATTGCAAAATTTGCCTTATATTTAAAGGAAGAATGACCATACAAATAGCCTTTAGAAAGACAATGGTTGGTACATACCTCTTGTTTGACTCGCAGTCCTCATCCTTGGTGCACTCATACTGCGTACATGCGCGGCTAGGCTCACCCTGATACCCATCAGGGCAAAGGCACACAGCTCTGTGTTCAGACACGCGACACAATGCATTCTCCCCACACGGAGACTCCCCCGCCGTGCATGGGTCACGGCACTGACTGTTGACACATGCGCGGTCATTGGGGCAATCATTCTGGGTCCGGCAACCCGCCACACACACTGTATTCTCGCATATGTGACCCTGAAAGTCATAGGTAAAAAAAATATATATATATATATATATATATATATATATGATAATTGTTTTTCTGCCCAGTTCAATTGAGTGACCTAAAAATTATTAACGTCATGATACCACTGTCTTAGTTTCGGGATGGATAGTTTAAATTGAAAAGAAAATAGTATAAGTATTTTTTACTGTAACTTAAGTAAATTCTACTCTTTAATTTTTGCTAGCCTTAAATATGCTATTGAAGTGGAGCTTGTTAGTTTTATTTGATTTGAAAATAAAATTAATTTGTGAATCCATGTAAAGTTAAGCAAGCAGTCTGCAGAGTCAACAAACTATCCCTACCTGCTCGCACGCTATGGCTCCACTGCACTTGATCCTACACTTCCCGTTAGCGCACACCTCTCCGCACGCACAGTCATTGGCATGACTGCAGCTCTTGGTACAATAGCCGGCCTCGTCACACTCAGCACAATCTTGGTTCCCGGGACTACCGCAGCGCACCGCAGGTCTCGAGCATCCGATCAGAGGGTTGCCAAAGAAACTGGCAGGGCAGCTACACTGCACACCGTGGTTCACCACACGGCACGTTGCGCATGCACCACATGTTGTTGCTCCATCACACGGATCTGAATTAAAAAGAAAGTTAACTTTTTTTTAAGAATTGATTATATATATATAAATCATGGTACCGTCTTACAACCGATATCACAGTTCAAATGATTGATTTGAGTTGATGAAAAGCCTATGCATATCTTCAACATTTTGAATCAGAATCTGAGTATTACCTAGATTCATATTCAATTCAAAATTATAATGATAATATTTTAATTGGATTCGAAATTTAGAACCCAAAATACATCTTAGATTTGGATTTGGTTGTATGTAATTCAAAATTCGAATATATAGGTCAAATTTTTCAACAGTGTTTTATAAAAACTAAAGTAAATTTTCCATCAAAATACTGTATAACTTTCATCCATAACATTTCAGACAACTCATTTGGCCATATTTACATTTAATTTTAATGGATCAACTCAGATTATTTTACTTTTCACATACACTTGTTAATTGTGTAATAATAACAATATATTCAATGTTTGACCACTGTTTTACAGTTACAACATTTTTTTATTGAACTCGATTTTAAAATAAACACAATTTATTTCTACATTTAATTCAGATTCTGTTGGAAATCTTTTCACTAGAACATCTTTGGTTTGATTTTACAGTGTATGTATGATATTTGATTCGAGCTGGTAAGCGAAAAATTGGATTTCTTTCAAAATTTTAAATCTTGGATTGGCGTAGCCTTATTTAATGCAATATTTTTACTTTTTAGTGTTCAATAATAATATACACTTTATTCTAATAAAATATAAGTTCTTTAGCCTTGGTATTTGTGCCAAAGATCTTAGTAAAGGCAGATAACATTAACGTTCTTCTGCATATAGCCCGAGTTGCAAGACATGGTGGAAAGAAAAATATTTGTTATGTCACCTAAAAGTCACCAAACCAAACTAAAATTAAAACATAATTTCTTATTAAACCCCCAAGTAATTGATTTAGTTTTCTGAATTTTGAGTTTCTTCTCTAATCTCTTGTGCTTTTTATTAATCAAAGTTGCGTTTAAAATTTTTGCAATCAAAATGTATCCATGAAAACATTGTATGAACTCACTTCTGCATTGTTTATCGATGCAAGCCTGGTCGTCAGGACAGACTGTGTCACTCCGGCAGCCAATGGCACATAGCCTGTTCTCGCAGATCTGTCTTGTCCCACATTTAGAGTCGCTGTTACATATCGCCCTACAGAGTCCACTCACGCATCTCTCATCTGACAGACAGCTCAAGTCACTGGAATGGAGGAAAAAATAGATTAATTGAGCATGAGTAAAGGGTTTGGATTTGAATCCTAGTTAGGTACTTTAAGTGAAGGGAAAGTCTACTGGTGTGTTCTGCGGATGCTATGGAAGGAATGGTGGATGGAAAGAGGAGAGGAGGATGTAGAGGGTATCACATGGTGGATGAAAAGAGGAGAAGAGGACGTAGAAGGTATCAGATGGTGGATGAAAAGAGGAGAAGAGGACGTAGAAGGTATCAGATGGTGGATGAAAAAAGGAGAAGAGGACGTAGAAGGTATCAGATGGTGGATGGAAAGAGGAGAATAAGACATAGGTATCAGATGGTGGATTAAAAGAGGAGAAGAGGACGTAGAAGGTATCAAATGGTGGATGGAAAGGGAAGAAGAAGACGTAGAAGGTATCAGATAATTGATGGAATCATGGGGAGAGGCAGTTACAAACAATCCGCTTTGGTGGATGCATGGTCTAAGGCGCTACTCTCGCAGTAGACTAGACTGCAGATGATGAGGAAAGTGAAGGTAGACTCTCAGTCGGGTGTATTGAAGGGGTTTATTACAAAATGTTTTTGCACTCTCCCTCCATGCAAATGAGGGTTAATTTCCTTCCTAGTTCATAAAACCACTAGCGTAGTTAGTAGATAAGCATATAGCCCGAATGGGTAGTAAGAGACGCAATGATAAAAAAAAACCGCTACAAATGGAGAATAGTAAGATTACAAGCACCAAATACGAGTGCCGTGCCAAAGGGAGGAGGTGGTGGGTTTTAAGTTCAAACCCCTCCTGATTCATTATATATTCCTCCTCAATGCTTTGGCTAGTAGCTTATTGCATTCTTATAAAACTAATTACAGCAACATTTAGGTCTTAAAACAATTGGAATTGAATCAAAAACGATTTAATGTAAGGCATAAATCCTTGGCATCTTTTGGAGACTTTCTCGTGCGTCACAGCAAACAATTCTCAAAATAAATTTTTGGGTACACACCCGCCAATAGTACAAGCATGCTGCATGAATAACAAAAGAGCTAGGCAAATTTAAAAGTGACAACAAAGAGTGAAACCGAAATTAAAATGTAAATATTATGTGGTTATTGAGTTGTTTTTTGAACACCTATAATGGTGGGTTATGTGGTCTAAGACATCAATCTCTACTGGTATGGTTTGCTGGTGAAAAGGAAGTCAGGATTCAAATCCTTTCCACCTTCCTTATTCTCTATCCCATTGTTGCAAGCACTGATACGTGGGTATTCTAGATGGGTAGAAAGACACAGTGCGAAAGAAAACGGGGAGCTCACTTTGTGCATGTAGCTTGGCACGTTCCAGCATAGCATGTGTACCCGGAGGGGCACCCTTGTTCTTGCGAGCAGGACGCTGTCGGTTGTCTGCACCCAACTGTCGGATCTCCAGTCAAAGGGGCTGGACATATACATTCCTTCTGATGATCTCTCATAGTACATCCGGCATTTGTCCCACAAGCGGTTGGAGATGTGCATAGATCTGAAATAAAGACATATTAAAGAAAGTGTTGGAAAAAGTTTTAAAACTGCTTAAATATGATGTATTTTTGAGATAAATGTTTATTTCAAAGGATAATTTAAGCTAAACAGGCTTTGCTTATGAAAAATAAACTTTACCAATTTTTATTGATTCAAAACCAAGTTTAGCCAAATATATTAGATATTCCTAAAGCTGAAGAATATATGTTTGAATATCTTATAATAAATTGTTTCATATTGAAAAAAAAATTATTGTAATACATATATAACTAAATATTATATAAAAGTGCTATTTGCAAAAAGAAAAATATTTAATCCAAAATTGATAAATTATGTTACTATTACAAATATTTTTACAACTACAACACATTTTTGTCATGCACATAATAACATAAAATTGAAAAAATTGGACTTAATGTGTATTTTTGCTATCAATATTTTTATTTGGGAAGCTTTCTTAGTGAGGGAAGATGAGATTTTTTATTTTGAAGTGAAGTAGAAGCTTACAAATATTTGAAGTACAAAGTTTTTAGAACTTTGCACAGCCCTATCAAATATACTGGTTTTTTAAAAGTGCCGGACAGTAACTAACCTTCACACTTGCTGTTAATACAAGCCCGGTCTGCAGGACAGCCAGAATCGCTGCGGCATCCCACAGCACACACCAGTCCTTCACACACCTCCCCACTCCTGCAGTCCTGATCCCTCCTACACAGTGGTCTACACACTCCTGAGCCAGGGTCACATCGCTCGTTACCCAGACATCCAGTGTTTGAAGAACATACAGGCAGACATGAGCCGACTAAACAGGTGGTACTGCTGGGGCAGTCTCTGTTCTCTGAGCATGGAGCAGCTGGCGTTCGAACGCATGCAACCTATCGTATCAAATATTATTACAGTGTGTCTTTGCGTTTCATATAACACATGTGACTTAGGTAAAAGGAGGGGGGAATATTAAAAGGGTAAATAATATTAAGTATACAGATATTTGCCTGGAGGGAGGATGTAAAATCGTTTTGCATAAAGAAATAAAACCTTGTGTTGACTTTGACTCTTATTTGTAGTTTGAAAAAAATGAAAAATTGGAAAAGTGAATGGGTGCTATTTGTAGATCTTTAAAATGTATCCTGTATTAGTTTATTTTCACTATTGTGTTATTCATTAGGTATTAAGAGATAATACTTTCTTACATCAATTTAAATTATGTAAAAGAAAAAAACAAAAAGATGTTTAATTTCTAGGTAATACCTCAGAATCTTCCAGGTTAACAAACAATTTAAAAACAGAAGAGTGTAGAAACCATTCTTAGTGCACCTGGTTGGGTTTCAAACTTGACCTAAACAGTGACATGTCTTGTTGACAGGTTAAAGTGAGTAAGTTTAAACTGTATTGGTTCATTACTCCTTCATCATTAAGTGGAACATTCAATGGCCAGCTATTAATAAATATATATTCCCATGTGCAGTATAAAAAGCAGAGCCTCTGTGATTGGTCAAATCAGGAGCAAGTGGGTGAGATCATATCATAATTATAGTTTACAAGCTCTACTTACCCTGGTAACACTGTACAAAACATCACTGGTTTGAATCAGACTGGGCTACACTTTTTCTGTAACTTAAACTTGCCATAGGTATATTCCAGATGACTTGTTGATTTAAGAAAGATTTGGAAGTTTCTATGCATCTCTATCCAAATTTATACTATCAATTAACTACAAAACTTAAGATCATGTGTCTTAAATTTAGTTTAATATGATTTATTCAATTTGGTTACTAAAACTCACCTTTGCGCTAGGATTTGGTACAAATCCTTTGGTGCAAGAGCAACTGGCCCGTTGATTGGACACTGTGCAAGCCGCGTTGGGCCCACATGGGTTGGGCGAGCATGGGTTCGAGCATCGATTGTTGCGGCATGACTCGCTCGCTCCACAGTCTTCGTCAGAGTGGCAGCCAAACACACACATGTTGTGCAAGCATATATGACCCAAGAAACAATCGTTATCCACACGGCATGTCACTGGAAGAGGATACAAGTAATGTTAATTTTACATCTGACTCATAATGGAATTTAAAAAAAAGTAAGTTTGGATACAGATTAAAACTTAAACATGTTAATGTATGGTAATAGCTATGCAAGTAAGGGGTTAAGTTCAAATTGAAATAATAAAATAACTCAACATAACTTTTTCATATTTAAGGTTTATTCACTTAGCTACAGAACAATATCCAAACACCAAAAAAATTTGACAGCATTGGAAAAATAAAATAAAAATGAATAAACTGGTGTAGTCCTTGAAAATTTTACTACTATAGGATATACAAAGTTAATTTGCTTAAAGATTTGGTCCTTATGTAATATATTAATATGCTCAGTTAATATATACACACACACACACACACACACACACACACACAAGTACTCAATGGGGGATGTCACTTACGCATGCAGTTGCCCTTGAGACACTTCTCATTGAAGGCACATTCATTGTCAGACGGACATGTAGGCAGGCACATGCTATCTCTGCATGTGTTGTTCCTTGAACAATCTTGGTTTGAGTCACAGGAAACAGGAACTGGAGAGAAAAAACAAACAAGGGAAATGTACTCAACGTCACATATATTCTAAGTCGGTGTTATTTCCAAACAAAGCTATGTCTATTTGTCTCTTGATTATTCCCTGGCACATTTCCAAAATGTAAACATAACAGGGACTGAAGATTACAGTAAGTTTAGAATATTAAGTTTCGGGGCTGTTGACATATGTGCCCAATGCTTTTTAAAAATAAGCAAAAAACATGTACGTTCATTTTATGATAATTGTGACAAGTCTTCCTCTTGCTCTATTTTAAAAATATAATTATATACAACTGGGAACCACTTTTAAATTTATTTATGTTAAAAAATGTATATTATAGGATCAAAAAAGATTGGAAAATTTAAACCTTACTTCCACTACAATTTAACTCACTGGGACTCTCATGAGTCCCACAAAGAGTTGGGGTATAAGGAGTGGATGAGATAGTAGAAGAAGCAAGGCTGATATGGTATGGACAAGTAAAGAGGATGGAAAATTCAGAGAATGCCAAAGAGGGAGATGGTGATGGAGATTAAATATGTATGAAAAATATCACAAGGGAGACTAATAAATAAATGTGAGGAGGATATAACAAAAAATGTGGGAGAGGAGAAAAATGGAAGTGCTTAAGGGAGGAAGAATGATGGAAGGATAGATAAAGATGGAGGAATTTTACTAAGCCGATCTGGACACAGGCTGGAAACGGTTAATGATGAAGATTATGACTTACTAGAGGGACTCTGTGTGACTTATATCTAAATTAATTCGGTTCAAATTTACTCTTCATAAATATCAAACCACCTTAACTCAGCTAGACTTCTATTCAAATTCAAGATGTTATTTGTAATGTAGGCCTAATGTAAAGTAAATTCCTTTAACTACCTACTGGTTAGCACTAAACAAATGATAAATCAGACTGTCTACAACTCTCCTTCCATATTCATGTTCATATTTTCTCTTTAGGACGTTAGGCAAATCAAGACCGGGATGTTAACTTAGAATACTGCTTGGAAGCAGAAAAACACACACACACATATATATATATATATATATATATTATTGACTTACTCCTGACACACTCAACATCATGATTGCCAGTGAACCCTGGTGGACAGCTGCATTGCTTCTGGTGCGTCAACACTCGGCATTCAGCATTCATCCCACAAGCTGAGGCTCCATCACATGGATTCCTACATTGTCCTTGCAGACATTTCTCTGTCAGACTACATTCTCCGTCAGACAAGCATGGGGCTACAAGACAAGAAAGACACATGTTAATATGTAATATGGTACAGTAACATAGACAGGATATATATAGTGAAGAGACTAGGTGGAAAGGGGGTTTCATGTATAAACCATGATGTGTTTAGGAACTTTTTAAGGGGATACAAATAGCTTATTGTGATCAAGCGTGTTTAACATTCAATTATGATAAAAAATAAAGTTGTACTGTCAGGTAATATGTATAATTCAATGAATGAGAAAGTAATCTTATTTGGATAAACCTACCTCGACAAATGTCCTGGTAACAATACGTGTTCGCAGAGCAATCAGTATTTGCCCTACAAGGCACTGGCTTAGGTCTACATCCGATCGTTCGGTCGTTGGGATTTCCTTCGTAGGCCTCGCGGCACACACACTTAGCGACATGTTTACTGGCAGCGCACTCGGCATTAGGGCCACATTTGGTCGTTTCACAAACAGCTGTGGATAAATTTCAAATAAATATGGAATTATGTAAGGCTTATTAGTGAGTTATCATGCAACTAATATATGCTGTGATCTTATAAAAACAAATTGATTATGAATGTAAATAGTTTAGTCTTATGATGGTTTTCGAGTATCAAATTGGTATAATATTCTATATACCAATCAGATGGTATTCAAGAGAGATGAGATTCAGAAAAATATCAAAAATGTATTGAATACATTTATGAAGACATTGACTTGATTTAACTATTTTAAGAAATTGTTAACAAAAACAGATAAAAGGACAAAAATGTATTAATATAATGAATAAAAAAGTGTTCGCTTTGTTGTTTATGGTGCACTAGATATGATAAACAAAAGTGTGTTTGTCAAAAGCAATAAACAACTATTTCGTAGATAAATTTAATATTTAAACTTTATCTTAAATTGCACATTTTTTTAAGATCCGAGGATTTGAATTTGGATTCAAGATTTAAAAAAAAATGTAATTAAAGGTTCAGATTCTAGAAATATAAGATTCGGCCTTTTTTAGTTTTACATTTATTTATTTTCATATTGATATAGACTTGGTAGTTAACTATATGACTTAGGAAAAATGTATTTTAAATTAAACAAAGGTAGAAATGATAACGCTAAAAAGAACAGTCATAAACGTTTTAGAATATCGATATATATGCAAGTAAAAACATGGATCGTACCTTTGCATTTGGGTACACCATTTGACTTTGTGCACTTGGCAGCGTCGGGACAATCTTCATCCTTGTTACATTCCACGGGAGTTTGACAACCAGCGGTGTAGGGATCGCCAACCAGCCCTTGAGGGCAGTGGCATTTGAAGGTTCCCCTCGAGTTCTCGCAACGAGCACCAGGGCCACAAGGGTTCTCTGCACATAGGTCTATCAACTTGCACCCTAACAGAGCATCGCCAGTGAAGCCGGGCTGGCAATAGCACACCTGCACAAATATTTTAAGAATGTTGTTATAAACATACCTTTTATTAATGTTAATACAACAGCTAAAGGTTAAAAAAAATGTATAAACCAGAAATTGACTATATTCTGGGGAATAAAATTTAAAAGAATAGTGGTTAATTCTAAGAAATTTAACTAAACCATTCAAATAGAGGGATTTAAAACAATAAGTATTCACAACCAGTGGTCAGGTGTGCTAGTATCAAATTTGGCCATGCATGACAGTTGAAAATAAAAGGAAATACATACTCTTGTCAACCTAAAAGTATAATAATAAGGCAAAGCGTTTCCTCAAATGTGACTGGATACAATACCCGTTGAGAACTCTGGATTGAACACGTGAGAAACATGACAGTGCACAATGATATTTGTGAGATTGTCGCCAATTTAGTTTTCAGCTACATTTATCAGGGGTGTATTTTAGCTTATGACTGAATCAACCTCCGAACATAATACAACTATTTCCCTCCTTACTGGATGTCACTTTAATGTAACGCTTTCAAAAAGGTCATGCTTCAACTCTGGCATGAACACTTGCTTAAATAAATTATATTGGAAATTTGTTATTATCAATTAAAATATTTTCATTTAATGTGAGTAAAGCTTATTAGGAGCAGCTTATATAAACTATTGTTAATCTAAAATAATGTATCTATAAATGCCCTCTTATTTTATTGTCTCCAGTACATTATCTTACCTGTCGATGATTTTCAGCGGAACAAAGAGCGTTCACCCCACAGGGGTTCTTGGCCAAACAGGCAATCCTACACTTGAAGGTGTCACACAACTTGTCATTAGAACACTCCAGGTCAGTGGTACATTCTATTGGCTGGCAACCAGACTTGTCATCCTTGGGGTTTCCATGGTAACCAGTCTTGCACGTACAAACTGCTTCGTGGTTATGAGCTGCACATTCAGCGTTGCGTCCACATAGCACTGGGCCATCACATGCATTTACACATTCCGCCTGTGAAATCATGTAGGTGTGTGATTTACAAGTTAAAATCAATCATTCATTTTAATCAATAATTTAATTTGCATTTGGGTCATATAATTTATTAAGGATTCTAAGATTTATAAGTTCAAGCTTTCTACTGATGAATTAACTATTTCATTTAAAGGTTGTTGAAAAAAACTTTTTTTTAAAAGTATTATTCAAAGTATTACCAAGAAATTGGAGGTAATGGGAATTAAATTTTTTAGAAGCATGTTAGCCATCACCAGCAGAAGTAGGATTTAGAATGAAGGCATTCAGGCGTGAGTTGTGTTAAAGGGAGTACATGAGATAGTAGAGGAAGCAAGGTTGAGATGGTATGGACATGAAATGGAGAAGGAAAAGGAAAGGCTCGTAAGGAGAATGATGGAGATGAAGTAAGTATGAACAATACCGCAAGGGAGAGCAGGAAAAAGATTGGAGGAGCAGATAACAGCAAGTGTGCAAGTGAAAATAGAGTAATGGAACAAATAAAGGAGGAAGAAAGGTGGAAGATAAAAGGAAAATATAAGCATTTTAATAAAGTGACCCAAACACAGGTTGGAAACAGTTGATGGTGATGAAGTATTACCTCTACAAAAGAAAAATATTCTTAGTTTAACCCCAATTTTTTATAATTTTTGAAAACATTTGAATTGTTTAATAAGGAACGTATAAGAATATTTATAAATAAAATTCAATTCATAATGAAATTAAGTTGTACAAGTTGTATTAAATTAACATGAAAGACATAAATGTGTAATATAATATAATATATATGCACAATATATGATTGATATTTGAAATAAATTGGTAATATTGATTACAAGTTATGATACTTTATAATTATGAATGTCTTGAAATTATAACAAACATCTAAAAATTCAGTACATATAAAAATTGTAGACATTTGAGTCAAAGTTATGAGGATGAATTGATCATACATATTTTGTATTTCTGTATTATTTAGAATTGAGAGAACAAGTTATTGAATTTGAAAAAAATATACAAATTGAATTTTTTTCTTATCTGTATTTCCCTGTTCCTTTGTTACTGATATAAGTGCTGCAACGTTATTTAGACGACATGTTTCGATGCTACGACAGCATCATTCTCAGGTCAGATATTAAAACTATGTAAATGAGTATTCCCTGTTGTGTTTTAATATCTGAGCTGAGGATGATGCCGTCATAGCATCGAAACATGTCATATAAATAACGTTGCAGCAGTAACCAAGGAACGGGGAAATAAAGATAAGAAAGAAATTCAATTTTTACATTTTTCAAATTTAATAACTTGTTTTGTCAATTTTGAGTAATACAGAAATACGAAATATACATGATCACATCATCCTTTGTTTTTAAAAACATTATTCTAAGTATAACTTCGATTCAAATGTCTACAATTTTAATATGTACTGAATTTTTAAATGTTTGTTATAATTTCAAGACATTTATAACTATAAAGTATCATATCTTGTAATTAATATTACCAATCTCTTTTAAATATCAATCAAATATTGTGCATATATATTATATTACACATTTATGTATTTCATGTTAATTTAATACAATTTGTACAACCTAATTTCACTAAAAATTGAATTTTAGCTATACAGTTTTCATAAGTCAAATAAAACATAATGTGCAAGCACATACCTGCCCG
The DNA here is from genome assembly GCA_901482245.1 of Timema douglasi. Taxonomy (NCBI): domain Eukaryota; kingdom Metazoa; phylum Arthropoda; class Insecta; order Phasmatodea; family Timematidae; genus Timema; species Timema douglasi. The sequence goes on along the minus strand of CABEEJ010000293.1, from coordinate 222,350 downwards.
ACGGTATTTTCCCTGCATTTGTCAGTACTGTCACAATCATCGTCTGAGCGGCACTTGACTTCCTGTACACATATACTGTTCTGGCAGAATTGAAACTGCGGGCAGCTCTCATTGGACTTGCATGTTGGTTGACATACTCCTTGGATACAAAGTTGGTCGCCGATACATTCACGAGAGCTTGTGCACAGAGCTATAAATAAAAACATGATATGCGATATATTATTTTTATATATATATATATATAAATCTTTGAGAATAGAAACCAGATAAGAAGAAAACCAATATATAAATAGAGCATTGCGTCCTACTATCTGGTTGGGTAAATAAGCTTATGTACTAATTAAATTAATGTGTTGGGGATGACAAAGGTTGAATTTAGAGAAAGTGTATCCACATTTGAATGGAGGTTGAGTGAAAAAAACCACCCTCAATACACCTAACCAGAATTCAAAACTCGACCTCGGCAGTCGTTTTTTGCGAGAGTGACACAGACCAGAGCTTTTTTAATCGGTGTGCCACAGGCGCTTTAGGGAATGTAAAAAAAAAGAAGCAAGGAAAAAATTGAGGATTAGTAATAATTTAAAAAATATATAATCAACATTATTTTAAAAATACCTATTTGATTAGGAATTAAATGAACCATTCCATCAGTGATACTCACATGTGCATATTCCATTGTTGCATTTGGTCCCTGCAGGACACTGTACATCAGCTGCGCAATACAGCACCGGTACACATCCAAGGTGGGGGTCCCCGGTGCATCCAGCCTGGCAGATGCACACACCTACATGGTTGACAGGTGTACAATCTGCTCTCTGGCCACACACGTTGGGTAGAGAGCAGGGGTCAACGCAACTGAAGTCTATGCATGCCTTGTTTCCTGAGCAGTCGTTACTGTCTGTACATTCTAAATGCACACACTCCACCTGTTGGCAAAATACACTCTTTCATGTATCTCTTCATATTTTTTTTCAAACTTTTATTCAAACTTCTTATTGTTAAAAATATTTTGGGTCTACAATATATTAGTTTAGTTTATATTTCAGCAGCTGCAATCATTAAGAAGTTGGTCTTTGATAGTGCCAACAATTTTTTATTTATAACATTTTATATTTTGGTTTTAAACTATTTTGTTCTTTAAATTTATAGTTTATATTAGATTTAAAACAAATATTATGTGACATTTCATAATATCTATAATCTACAATTAATTAAATTACTTTTAAAGTGTATAAGAAAGTGGGACAGAAACAATTAAGAGAGGATAGACACAATATAGCTTTTACAATTAAAATAATAACACAGTTCACACTATACAGTGCTGCCACTTAACAAAGAAGTAATGTTAGCCTCTTGAAAAAATTTGATCACTAGCGCTCATCCCTTCAACCCAAGCTTTATTCTATTGAAACTTAGCAGATAAGAATTTGAAATGCGCAATGTGACTTCCTATTTGTCCAGTGAAAGCAATGTAAAGTTTGAACTGTGTTCTTCTTTTCATTGTAAAATTTATATTGTGATTGACCCCTTTTATCTGATTATATGATTCTTTGCTTGATCTTCTTACAAAACCAAATTAACCTTAAAAAGTTAAAAAAGATTATCTTTAAAGATACATTTTTAAAGTGTAGATTGAGATTTTACTACCAAAACATTATCATTTCAGTTAATATGTGATACCATATTTTTATTGTGGTTTTCTAGATCATATTAAATTCTTCAACTTTGTTTGTTAAAGAACTATGAGCTGTTAATTCAAAGAGTACTGTTATTTAGCAGAACAAATATGAAATTAAAAAATATATATATTTAAAAGTTTGGATGCTCCCTTAAGAGCCAAACTTACACCTATAAAAAAAACTTCCCTGATAATTGTGTTCTAATCCGATTTGAGGGTATTAAGTGAAGATATCAAGCATAATACAGCTGAGTTTCAGTGTTTCATATAATCAAATAACTGGTTCAAAATGTTAGTAACCTGTATGTTAAATTAAGTGCATTAAAAATAATAATTATTTTTACAAGATTTTATTTCTACTTTTGTAGAAAAAATACAACAACTATGGTTTGTTTATCTTTATTATTTTGGTCTCATTACCAATTTGAGCCACTCACAATTCACCCTAATAGAGTAGGGAAAAAGGAAGGAAGAATTTAGATGAAATTCACCTGCATTTGTATGGAGGCATAGAGTGGGGAACCAACCATCAGAACACCCGATCAGTATGTAAGCTATAATCTCATCATAGGCAATCCAATCAATATCAAATGTGACCCCTTAGACAGCGTAACCACCAAAGCGGGGTTGTTTCTCTTTAAACACAATATAATTTAAATTTTATATATAAATTTTAACAAACCTTAGCATCTCCCCTTGTCTGAGCGGGACATCGACATAAAGGGGTGTGAGCCTCTGTGCTACATTCAGCGTTTTTCCCGCACACATCCCGCGCATCGCATGGATTCTTGCATCGGTTGTCCACACACGCCGCGCTGGCTGGGCAGTCCGAGTGAGTGAAACAATCTCCGGGTTTTCTGCAACCCACCTTGAGGGGGTCTCCCACCAAACCATCGGCACATGAGCAGGAGAAGCTACCGGGCTCATTCTTGCAACTGCAGGTACATCACAGACACCAAAACATGCTTTATTTTAATTGTTACATTTTAACACCGAGGTTATTTAATTTTTTTATCGTCACATATTACTATCTGTTCAGGTCATACGCAGGTATATGATAATTTCTTTAATGGGGTAAGGATGAGGAAGGAAGCATTTTAGGAGTTATTTACCCGCATGTATGTGGAAGGAGAGTGAGGAAACACCACCCTCAATAGACCCAACCAAGATTCAAAACCCGATCCACCCGACATCAGCAGGCTAATCCAAAATAAGAGTGACATCTTAGACCATTCAGCCAATGAAGAGGGTACCAAGGTTATTAACGCCTTATTTTAAGCAGTATTGATGAGGTAGGTAAGTTGATGAAATGTGCCTTCATTAGCAATTGGCGTAATGAAAAAAAAACACTGTGAAAAAACTCCTTCCCCAGGCACTCGGCCTTGATTCAATCCTCTCTATTGTGATACCTGTGTCTTATAGACAACAGATGTAGGTAACAATATGTTCAAAATGTTAAAATCATAACTTTGGTACTTGATATTCATGCCTTGCTTTAAAACAAAACTAATGGTTGTATGGGGGATCTAAAATTGAGAAATAAAATGTCCTCTTACACAGCAGTAGCATGACACGGATTCTGTGTACACTCATCAATGTCTCCGCATTTCCCGCCAACCAAAGTGTAACCTTCGAAGCAGGCACAAAGTCCTTCGTGGTTCTGGGCTTTACATGATCCTCTCCCACAATCCACCTGGTCGCAAGGATCTGCAAAATAAAAGAAAGTTATATTTGTAGTATTCTTGGTGGTTTTGGGGAATAAGTATATATAGCACACTTTTCCACAAAGAAAAAATCAATCATTATAATGCTTGGGGAAATGTTGTACCAACAACTCTATATTGTTTTTTTTTTTTTTCTATTTTAAAAGCATATCAATGTATATTCGAATTATATGCATGTATAAATATTTATTAATCTAAGGTGTCAGGAAAG
>CABEEJ010000293.1:193863-218614 GCA_901482245.1 Timema douglasi | reverse complement strand
TTGGGTAGCGAGATAGTTTGTTTCGGTGTGGGGGGGGGGGGGGGGACCGGGTTTGAGAAATCATTTAGGAAAAAACCACCCTTAGTACACTCTACCAGGATAGAAACCCTAACCTCCCCATAATTTGTATTTCGGGCTATTACAAGAGTGACACCTTAGACCATTTAACCCCCGAAGAGGGTAAGTTGTTTTGATAAGTTCAAGAGAAATAAATATTTGAGGAAAGCATGAGGTAGATGACAAGAGAAATATTTGAATTACTCACTTGTACATTTGTTAGTCTGTCCATCGCAAAACTTGTCGAAAGCGCAGTCCTCGCTGGTGATACATTCGACCTTGAAGCAACCAACATTGACGTTGTTGGGATCTCCCAGGTGACCAGCAGGGCAAGAACAGGTGGCCTGGTGGTCGAAAACGTTGCACACTGCACTGGGCCCACACTTGGCCCCTGCTCCTACCACGCACGGGTCAGTGCACCGTCCTGACACGCAAGCCAGTGTGTCGCTACAGTCAGAGTCCTTCCTGCACTGGTCGGGTGCCACACAGCCGGGGTCGAGGAATGGATCTCCAACAGTTTTATCAGGGCATATGCAACGATATGATCCAGGGATGTTACTGCATTCGGCACTCGAATGGCATGGACTGTCCTCGCACTCGTTAATGTCTTGGCAGCCGGATGGACTGGACTCAAACCCACTTCCACACCTATACCAATAAGACCATAATTATGAATAATTTTTTTTATAGAACTGTGTCTTACTATCTGTTCAGGCTTTACAAAAATGTATTAATCAAGCTAATATGTTAGGTATGAGTTATGTTGAACTTGGAGAAAGTAAATCCACATTTGCATGGAGAGAGAGTGAAAAACTATCAATGGAACATCTGACCCAGATTTGAAACCCGAGCTCCTCGTCATCAGTAGTCCAGTCTATTGCGAGAGTGAGCGCTTATTAGACTATTCAATCTTTAATGTTTTAGCTCTAGGGGTTTTTATTCTAAAATAATAAATATATTTCAATAAAACTATAATAATAGTGTGTCACATTGATTAATCGATAAAGGTTTGTGTTGTTCATTTTAATCATTTCAAAAACTTTTAATGTGCTATTTGCTACTGATTATTCAAGGTCTAAAATTCAAGTATACATGCAATCAACTTAATTAATGTCTATGAATCACAAACATAATTAACTTAAAGTGTATAATTCAATACCCACTCTTCCAGACTGAATTTAACACATGCTGTGCCAAATAAAAACATGCAGATATTTATTTACCTGCACTTGCTGTGTATGCAGACTTGGCTTTCTTTGCAGTCTGATTCTGATGCACACCCTGGCCTGCATTCACCTTCTAGGCACACTTCGCCCGCCAGACAGTTGCTATCGCCATAGCACACCTTGACACACAATCCACCGCTGCACCTTTCGCCTAGCGCACACTTATCAGATTGAGAGCATGTCAAGGCGCACATGCCATCTGAACACTTGTTTCCTGATGGGCACTGATTTGCTGAGCTGCATATGGTGGGGATCCTTACGCACCCTTGTTGGGGCACGGGGCTTCCCACAAATCCTTCAGGGCAGAGACATTCCGTGGCATGGTTCACACAGCGACATATTGCGTTCGCCCCACACACGCCTTCTCTCTTACAGGGATCTGTGAAAATAAGATAAGGTGTAATAATATGTTGCACATTAATTTAAAAATATAACATGAGCGACCTTGTAATTTTATTTTAGTTTAGATTATAACAAAAATTTTCAAAAATTGGTCATCAATAAACTACTTTCAATTGTTATTTATCATCTATAACACTTCCCCAGAAGCAATTTTTAACAAAGATGTTGTAGAACTATTAAAAAAATTCAGTCATTAGTAAACTATCCTTAATTTGAGGGTTAGAATAAAAAAAATTCAAAAAAAAGGTTCAGGGTATGATAGTATACAATATTAATATTATTTATGAACAAAATCCATCAAACTGTTTCAGCTTTATTCCCAGGGTCAGACGAAAGACAGATATGGGGATGGAAATAATGGGAAAATGCAATCTTTTGTTTTCTAGGACACATAAAACATCAAGATTTATAATGAAATTGAGAAGAAAAATTGGTATGATTAAAATACATACTCTATATGAGAAAGTAAAAATCTGAAGTAAAAATATCGTGATGTGATTAAATTAGAGCTATTACATGCATAAAAACATATTGTAAAACTAACTTAAAATATCTCTTAATTCCCTGAAAATGACTTTAATTATATGTTTTAAAACCAGACTTTTGAATAACTGAATTTATTTTTAAAAAGAGCTTATTTTGAATATAGATAAATAAAATGTGTAATCATTGATGTATAGAATACCTTGACATTTGTTGTTGATGCAAGCATGTTCGCTGGGACAGTCTTTGCTGGCTCTGCATCCAATATGACAGAACCCATTCGAGCACGCTTGTCCATCAGAACATTGGGAGTGCCCAGCACATGGCAGCAAACACATGCTCTGGACGCAGCGCTCTCCATATGTGCAGTCCTCAATATTACGGCACACAGCTATAATATTCACACAATGTTTGGTTTGTAATCATGTTTAGATTATTTGGACAATTTTATGTGTCACTAAAATATGTTTAGACTTTCTTTCAAAACCTGTTGATACAAATATATTGACTTTATTTATAATCCCTTCTCGTAGTTTAGAATGTATTATATCAAAATGTACACATGATGTACTTTTAAGAACTTATTAAACCAAACACATGATAGGAAACATGTCTATAACTACCTGTTGATTAATTATTGTAGCTAAAGAATATATTTACCTTTACACTGTCCATTGTGACAAACATCTCCTTTGCAGTCAGCATCGCTTGAGCATTCCACTGCAAGTCTAAGACACCCTGCATTTGGTCCTGATGGTCCAGCCACGAACTTTTTGGGGCAAGAACATATGGCTTTCCTGTTGACGACATTACACAAAGCATTAGGACCACAAGCGCCGTCACATGGGTTGATACATCGTCCACTGAGGCAGCTCGAGTGAGGTGGACAGTCGCTGTCACCATTGGGACAGTTCCCTTCTGGTCTGCACCCAGACGTGAAGGGGTCACCAACGTGTCCTGGTGGGCATCGACAGATATGTCCAGATGGTGAACCTTCACACATGGCAGACGGATGGCACGGATTGGGGCTGCACACCTCTGTGGATACACACTCTATGTCTGGTAGAGGATTACCTCTGAAGCCCGGAGGACACTGACACGTAGCTTGGTGATTCTCTGCTATACACACAGCATTTAGGCCACAGGCATCTTCTTCACACACATCGTAGCACGTGTGTGTCAATCGATTGCACAGTTGAGTTGGAGGGCAGTCAATGTTGTAGACACATGGTACAGTCTTGCAGCCTACCACTGGATCATTGGGATCACCAGCAAAGGGCCCCGGAGGACACTGACATTGAGCAACATGGTTATTAGCCAGACACAGTGCATGTGGACCACATTTTACGAGGTCACAAGCTGGTTTACACATCAGAACACCGGCCTTCCCGTCTTGTCGACAAGTATCCGACTCTGAGCACTGGGCATCTGTTGTGCATTGGTTCTTCAAGGCTGGTCTACAACCATTACGATCATTGGGGTTTCCTGTGTACCCTGGCAGACACTGACATTGCCCTTGATGTGCCAAAGAAACACAAATAGCATTTGTCGGACAAGTAAACTCTAAACACACTGGGGTACATTTCAGGACTCCCAATGCATCAGGCCTACACGCGGAAACTTGCTTGCAATCGTGGTCTGCTGTGCAATCCGGCAAGGATGGTTTCTCACAGGCTGAACTAACGGGGTTCCACACAAAACTTGACAAACAGTTACATGCCGGATGTCCATTGTTATCAATGTGGCACACCTCATTCTGTGCGCATGCGACATTAGCGCACGGGTCCACACACACTTGTCTTCCGTCAAGGTTAACAGCACACACCAGTCCTTTGCTACAGTCGCGGTCAGTATCACACTCTCCTGTGGGTATGGTCCTCTCAGGCTGGCACCCTAACGTGAGGTCACTAGGGTTTCCAAGGTATCCGTCGGTACAGATACACGAGGACCGGTGATTCTCAGCCACGCACAGTGCATTGGGGCCACACTGAATCTTGCCACACGCATCCACACATTTTCTTATGCCCTTGCCAAGTTGGAAACATATTTCTGAATGGCTACAGTCCAGGTCATTGTTGCATTGTCCACGCAGCTTACATCCTGAGGACAAGTCGCTGGGATCACCAAATGAGCCAGGAGGACAGACACACTTCCCTGCATCACACGCCGCTCTTGGTCCGCACTTGACACTCTCACAAAGGTTCTTACAGCGGTCACCATCACATGAAAATCTGCAAGGAATGAGTTAGAGTTATGTAGGGGAATAGAATATACATTATGTACTACTTCGATATTCTATTTACCAGTGGCATTGCAGAGTATTGCCAGGGTAAGCGGAGTTAGTCTAAACTATACCTGTGTATGCTTTCATCACACATTGGCTATGTACCAATTGAAATACATTTCCCATGTTAGGTATGTAGAGCAGAGCCTATGTATGACTGATCAAATAAGTGTAGAGTGGTCTGTAATCATGATTTACCTTTTTCACTGTTAAAAAAAATGAGGACTCACCCAGAGGGGCACGCCACATCTTTGCTGCATTTGCATGTTGCAGGGTTGTCACAAGTCCCGTGCGAGATGGGTAGGCACAGGACAAATGGGTTGCCGGCATAGCCTTCCTTGCAGCGACAGTCGTAACTCCCTGGTGTGTTGATGCAGACGGCACTGCTACCACAAGCGTTTCCACTGCATTCGTTCACATCTATAGTAAACAGCAAAATATTATGCTCTGTAATAATAAGTGAACAATGGTATTTTATTTGTCTAGCAAACAAATTTACCAATTTTATTTATATAGCTGATAATTTAAAAAAAATTCAAACTCAAATTCACTTCCTAGGTTTTGTGAGATAATTTACGTTTACTCTCTTAAAACTTAAATGGTATGATACAATAATTTTATCATAAATTAAAACTAAAAATATTTGAAATAACATTAAGATTTCACAGCTATGCTGCCTCATGAAAACAAACTAAAAATAGCTTAGAACTACACATTTGAAGATAAAATTGTTGTTATATTTATATATTCTTTTGTATATTTTTAATACGTTTTGTTATTTTATTTAGCAGAATTATCAAATATAAAAAACTAAATAGTTTTACCACTAAAAATAGGTTGAGCAATAAATAAAAAGTTATTAACATCTAAAAAAGTTATATAAAAAATATGGCTCTAAAACTATTGACAGGACTTTGTGAATGACAACCAACAAACGAGAATGGGTGGCTTATGACAACCATATGGGTGCCTACCTTGGCAGTGAATATAAGGGTTCCCGTTGAATCCTCGAGGGCAAATGCACTCCACAGAATTGATACCCTCTTTGCATTGCGCTCCAACTCCACATATTGTGGTGGAGCAGGATTTCTTCACTTGCGAACCACATCCTTCATAAGGGTTCCCGCTCGTTCCAGCGTTACAGACGCACTGATTGTTTATCCCATACTCGCAGTGGGCATTCTTGCCACAACCAGGCGCACACAGGGGGTAGACAAACGCTGTGAACAGGATAATCATTTAATGTCATAACAAGTAGTATGACAAGCAGATATAACACCACGAATATCTATGAATGATAAATATGAAGAAATCAGGGTGTATTATGATAGGTTAGTAAAAGGTAAAAGCAGAAAAATTGTTTTTAAAGATATAAGTCAATATATATTTGGCATAGTTTTGTTTCAAAAAATGCTAGAAACTTTTCTGTGATTTATTGAAAAACAAAACATTTATCTTGGTTTCTATTAAGCTTATTTGCAAGATGCCATCAAAGAAAGACAACATTTTTAGAAGAAAAAAATGTTCTTCAAATTTGTGTTGGATATTAAATCAAATGACACAAGAAAATCTCATATTTAATGTTAGGCCTATTAAGCCTCGGAATATTGGGGACACTTACTAGAACATGCGCCTTAAACTATTCACACTAGAGGAACAGGTTGAGGAAAATGTGTTATAAGTGATCATATCAAGATAGAGTAGACAATTATTTTTAGGAAAATATCTCCTTTGGTACACCTGTAAGTGTACAAGGATCAAACCCCAGGATCCCATGCTTGAGTTTATTACTCTATCATTGTAGTCAACACTTTTCAATTTGATGCTCTGATGATAAAAGAAAATCAGTTCAACTTTTTTTAATCAACAGTTTTATTAAATAAACAACTCACGTGGCATGCAGACAAGATCTGGGTTTCCCACGAAGAATGGGTCGCAGACACACTTGTTGGTGCTATGGTCACAAGTGGCACCCACCCCGCACACCACCCCCTCACAACGCTGCTTACATCGGCCCCCGATACACACCCTGGGTTCCACACAAGGGTTGGTTGAGGAACACACATCTGGGGTGCATGCACCTCCAGGGAACGGGTTACCAAGGAACCCCTCAGGACAGGCACATGTTGGCCCGCCGGCAGTGGGGATACACACAGCATTTTGGCCACAAATAATGCCAGAACACACTGCAACAATCAAAAGAAAATATATAATTGTTTAATTTAAATTAAAGCATCGATAAAACATAAATTTTATAATGTGAGATTTAGTACACTTTGATCAAAGAATTTTTTTTTTTTTAGCTAAGAACGGAATCCTACAACTAATTCTGTATGAGCTACTTACACGACACNTTAGCTAAGATCGGAATCCTACAACTAATTCTGTATGAGCTACTTACACGACACACAATCTCCATTGGAACCCTCCGCATAGCCCACAGTGCACCTGCACCAGGCGGCATGATTGTCAGCCTCGCAATAAGCGTTATGTCCGCAAGGTAGAGCGTTGCATGGATTGACGCAGGCTCCTTGCACACACGCCAATTGACCTGCGCAGTCATTGTTGGAGGAGCACTCACCCTTTGGCGCCACTGTGCCAACACCTGCACATGGGAATTTGTGAAGTTACTTATAGTAATCTTCTCACATGATGGATTTTATCTCCCAAATAAAAATAAATGTTTATTACTCCTGTATATTTTAATTGATTAAATAAAAAATCGTTATTTTTAACAGGGCTGTGGAGTTGGAATCAGAAGCAATTTTGGGTGGAGTTGAAGCTGGAGTCGATAAAAATGTACTAACTTTGGCTTCAAAATAGAAACTTATAATATTATAAAATTAACTAGATTATTTTAATTTTATGATTTTTTAAATTCTTTAAGACCAATATTTGTAATTTAGAGTGACAAATTTATTCAAATATAAATTCACAATGTCAAAGAAGCTTCCCACAAAGTAACCTGTATTGGAGCATTTTACTGCAATAAATTTGTTATTACTAATTAATATACTCCAGCTATTTATTAAGCAGAGTTGGAATTAGAGTCAGAGTTGGACAGTATAAAAAGAGAGAAGTTGTAGTTTAAGGCTCTGCGTACCGACTCGACAGCCCAGATTTTTAAAGCATAATGTTAAAAGATAAAACTACTCTTACTGACAAATGTCACTTTTGATAGATAATATCCACACCTATAAGATTACACTAAAAACATATTAAAATGTTGTCACTGTTGGTCGCAAAAAAATAAATTAGTTTTTTACAGTAGTACCTTCTTTTGAAAATATGACTGTAGATATTGTGTTTGGATTCATAAAAGTACTCACATCCTGATTTGTACGCATCGCCAGTCATACCCCGGGCACACACACATTTGTAGCCACCCTTCTCATTAAGGCAATGAGCACCGTAAGCGCATGGGTTGTCAGCACACTCGTCAATATCCACGCATCCATAGAGCGGGTCCCCTTTGTATCCAGTTTCGCACATGCATTTGGGCGGGTCACTTGGGGTACATTTGGAGTTGATTCCGCATGGGAAGCGTTCACATGGACCTTGAACACACATACAGAAGTTTTTTTGAGATTTTACATTTTCAATTTTCTTTTTTTAATCTCTTTCAAATAATAAACATTAGGTAGTTATGATTTCATTAAGAAAAGTCTTATAATATATATTTGTTACTCCCTAATGTATTGTAAACACGCTTGTAAAGTAACACCTTAGAGTGTGATAGTCTAAAACAAGAATTTTAATATTTAATGTGTATTTTCTAAACATAAAGCTATATAACACTAGCTGCAATTCAACTTTACCTAATATATGTTGTTGTGTAGTGGAATATTACCTGGGTAGGGTGAGCTTAATAGTTTGGACAATATTCTGAAATTTAATCTTGGCAAGAAGAGTTAAGGTTAATTAATACATTAGACATGAACTAGGTTTTATCTTATTGCTTTACAAATAATTACAGGATCAAATTAACTAACAGTCGCCTAAGGCTGTAGCCATACATTAATTTCAGGGGGAGTTTGGTGGGCACATCCCCCAATTGCCAGAGGCTAGAAAAAATTATAAATGATGAACAGCTCTAGAAGCTATCGGAAGGGATTTTTATGGTAACATATCACCACCATAACTGTCAAAGGCTAGAAAAAATTAAAAAATTTAAACAACTCTAGAAGCTCTATGAATGTTTTTTTTATGGTAACACAGCCCCCTTATTTGTACTTGTACCTTAATTTTGATATCGTTTGAAACCATAAACAAAGCCATATATATTTTGTTCATAACTACGGCCTTGCAGTCGCCATACCACTAATTTAACACTTAGCTTATGTGCGAATGTTATAGTGAAAGCATTTAACAAAAAAAAGTTAATAACCTTTTATATCTTTTAATTTTCATCATTTTATTCAAATATTAGTATTCAACTCTACTCTCTCAAAATAGAACAGGAAAAAATACTCACTCTTGCATTTGTTGGCATCCAGAGGGTCGGAGAAGAATGGCGGTGGACAAATGCACTCTCCAGGTTGCACACACTTCTCGTTGGAAGAACAGTCACCATCACTGACGCACCTCACTTGGTCGGGTGAGCAAACTCCGTTGTATGGGTCACCGCTGTAACCACGTGGGCACTTACATTCGTGAGCGCCGAGCTTGTTGATACACTCAGCGCCGTAACCACATACGTGTCTGCCTTCTGTGCACTCGTTGATGTCTGCAAATAGTCACATCAAAGATCTATAATTTTGATATCTATAGAAAAAAAAACATCGCCTCATTTCACTACCCGTGTGGGCTATATGCCTATGTATTATTCTATATTTTGTTAGGGAGGAGGAAGATTTAATTTAGAGGAAGTGTACTTGCATTTGTGTGGAGGGAGGTGGAAAACCATTTTGGAAAAACTATTCTCAATATACCCAACCGGGATTGAACCCCAGTCTCCCTGTCTTCGGCAGTCTAGTCTATTTCGAGAATGATGCCTTAAACCATGCAGCCACCAAAGTGGGTTAGATTAAATGGTTTCAATGTGAACTATTTTATATTTAAATCTATAATACTTTATAAGTATTGATTATAACTTTGGGATTGCTATTACATACTCTTAAATAATACTAAAATATCACATATATTATCACTTATAGCATTTGTCAAATTTGATTTATACTAGTTAAGAAAAATGTTTTCATAATTTATAGATAGGATTAGGAATGAAGATAACCTGGGAAGAATTGTGGTACAGAGAGTACATGAAATAATAGAGGAAGATGGAATGGACATGTAGTAAGGATGGAAAAGAAAATGCTCACAAGGATAGGGATGGAGATGAAGTATGTAGAGAAAATATTGCAAGGGAGACCAAGAAAGAAGTGGAAGGAGTAGATAAAAGCAAATGTATGAGTGAGAGGAGAATTAGGATGGAAGGACATAGGAAGATGGAGGCATTTGACTAAACATGACCCAGTAATAGGCAGAAAAAAAAAGATGATGATGATAATATCATAATTGAAACAAAAATACGATGAAAATGATAGTGAGAAAGTATTATGTTTCAATGTAACAAATAGCCGAAACTATTGTTAAAGCGTTTTAATGGGGATAATACCACCAGGAAATCATATTCTGAAAATTGAAAAATGACACCTGGATAGGGGAATAGAACCCGGGACCTTGGGCTTAGTAGCAGTGGCGTAATAAGCCGAAGGTCCCGGGTTCGATTCCCGTGTCCAGGTGTCATTTTTCAATTTTCAGAATATTATGTTTCACATAAACATTTTATCTGAAGAATTGTATACTTATAAAGTTGTTCTGATTGATCCCTCCAGTAATTGTGTGCATAGAAGGATCCATGAGCAGGCTATAATACCTTCACATGAGCCATCGTGTTTCGTCCTGAATCCCTTGGGGCACGCGCAGTAACTCACTCCTCCAGCTATCGTGATGCACTCGGCACCCACAGGACATTTCTCTCCTTTGGAACAACCAGCCAACACACAGTTCTCGTTCACAATCTGGTACGGAGCCTGGCACTGGCACTCCAGCGAGTTACATTCTGTGGGGGATAAGAAGCACAATAATGGAGTCATCCTTTCCAAGTGTATCTACATTTTAAAACGAGCGACTCTTTTAAGCTGCAGTTTTGGGGGGGGGGGGGGGGGGGTACGGGGTCGGGGACATTTTAGGCCACTATTTAATTCTTGTTTGAAAAACTGAAATGATACATCAAAATGTGTTTAGGTATCTTATTTTGGTTCAAACAATTTTAAAAGCACAACTAAATTCGTGGTGTGTGGATTTGTTTGACAGTGGTCATTACTTGTATCTATAATTATACGATTATAGAATATTTTAAAATTGTGTAAATACACTCTAAAAATAAAGTAGTGGAAAAGGAACAAAGCCATCCTGGAAAGAAAGATGTGCTAGGGCTAAACCATTATAAGATCCAGACAACTTCTTTCTTCATGTATCAAGCACATATTATATCTATATGTTAAGAGTTTGTAAATGAATTACGAAATAATGTTACAAGTTTCTAACATGGTGTAACCCATTTATACTTTCAGGCCGTCTCCCTTTTCTTTCATTTACAATTATATTATATTTACAGTGTTTTTTACACTGTCTTCAAATACTTATAAATCATTAAAAGATTATTCATATTTTTAGTCAGTTATATTGCTTTATAAGAGCTTACTTAAGCTTGAAAATTATATATTATGCAAACAATAATCAAGTTTGTCAATATGTCCACTAACCTTCACAGAGCGAGAAAGGGTTGCCATTAAACCCTGGCGGACAATGACAATCGTAGCTTCCAGGCAAGTTCTTGCAGACGGCGTTGAGACCGCACGCGGGCTTTTCTCTGAGCTCCAAACACTCGTTCATATCCCTGCAGCCTCCTGTTGCTGGATCTCTGGTGTACCCTCGCTGACATATGCACACGCTGGTCCCGACAAAGTCGTCCTTGATACACTGCTCTCCTCCCGGGCAAGGTTTGTCCGCTGAACATCCGAAAGGCAGGTCGGACTTGGTGCAGCCTTCCCTGTAAGGGTCACCTCCAAACCCTCCCGGACACTCGCAGGAGAAACTTCCGGGCTCGTTGTTACAGACAGCGCCTGGCGGGCAAGGGTTACCCGCGCACTCATTGATATCCAGGCAAGACCCCACAGAGGCTGAGCCGGTGTATCCATGGCTGCAGATGCACTTGGCTAGGTTGTTGACCAGCATGCATTGGGCATTAAGTCCGCAGGAGAGATCCTCGCAAGGATCTACAAGAAATCACAATTACATTATTTTTTATTTATCTATTTTTAGCACCGCGTCTTAATACCCGTCTGGGTTATAGGCTTATGTACTTATTTTGCTAATGTGCTAAGTATGATGAAGGTTAATTTAATGAAAGTGTACCCACATTTGTGTTGAGGGAGAGTGTAAAATCAGTTAGGAAAAATCAGCTTTAGTACACTCGACCAGGATTAAAACCCCGATCTCCCTGATCATCAGTAGACCAATTTATTTGTTTGAACTTGTGAGTTGAAGTAATTCCAAAACACTTTTCCATTTATTTATGAATAAAATTAGGTATTAAACTTGTACCAGTAATGTGTCATGGAGTGTTTCCAAAGTAAGTAGAGTTGGTTTAGCTGTGATATGTTCTCATCACTAGGTAGAACACACATTGCTCATTTATAAACAAAAACACATGTAAATGTTAGTTATATAAATAAAATCCTATGTATGATTGGTGAATGACTGGGGGAGGTCACATCTCGCGCGTAGTTTTAATAAGCTCTGTTTACCCTGGTAACACTTCATGCCAAACTATTGATAAATACATCATATACACTTTATTAAAACTCTTTAAAAAATGGAGGTTGATTAAGACAAACAAATTAAACTCATTCTCAGAACTGCCTATACCGTATATATTTGTTCAGGTTATCTTAATATGAGTCTGTCAATGCGAGCATGTTTGCAGATTCTAACCTGGGCAGTAGGCTCTCTGTTCTCAATTACCCTTCTCATTTATGTCAAAAGCCCAACACATCAACGATCTTGATCATGAGTGTGGTCTAGTAAATATTTCCAGAATTTTTCTAAATAAATCTATAGAGATAAATTAGTAAACAATGTTTGTTGTGTTTTCCTCTCGAATAAAATTAATTCTGTTGGGGTAGAATATTAAATTTTAAATCACCAAATTCAGGGCATCAGTGTGGTATTTTTTGTGTTTTCTCTTACGAGTCTTCTTTTATTTTATTTCTGACCCCTTTATCTCCCAGTGTTTGGTCATCTACTTACGCCTGCAATCATTTCCGACATTGGGCTCTGGGCAGTAACATCTCTTCTTGTCGTCACAGATGGCGTTGCCTGGGCAGTCTTGTTCGGTGTTGCACATAACCACGCCCACACACTTGACCTTGGGGTCAGGGTCAGGTACAGAGCCTTCTGGGCACTCACACGTGTGGGAGCCAGGGAGGTTGTGGCACAAGGCTCCCACCCCGCAGGCATCATTTCGGCTGCATTCATCGATATCTAAAATAAAAACCATCATGGCTACAGTTACACTAATGAGCTAAGTATGAGGAAGGTAAAATTTCATAGGAAGTGTACTCATATTTGCGTGGAGGTAGAGTGGGAAACCATTATGGAAACATATATTTTTATTGATTAATGAGTGTTCAACCCGACGGTTGGTCCTGATGTGCTTCCTATCCAACTGGAACTGGGCATGAACTCAGTCCTTGTACTGGTTAGTTCTTGATCTACCATCTGGTAGAAAGCACATGCACTAGGAAAGTTTAGAAAGTACGGTGATTTCACATTACCTTTCACACTGAAATTCTACGAGCAAGCGCGATATAGCTTACTAATTTTGCTGGAAAGTATTTACAAGTTCCAATTGATATGGGACTGACGGATTAACTTCCCCTTCGAAGAAAGCTGTTTTATGGATTTTTATCGCTCAAGAAAAATATGTCGACTTCAGTTGGGTTTAAAACCACGAATATCAGGTCCTGGAGTGAGCACTTTACCCCAATTTATTATTATCTCTCTGCTTATTTCAAAGCACTTTAAGAGATAATAAAAATCAACTCTTATTTTTGTGTCTGAGACTGTTGCTTTGATGACAGTTTTCTTCGTTATAAATGTCAGCACTTAAAATAATTCACATTAATCTTAAGAATAATAGATTTTAAAAACGTAAAAAAAACAAGGTTAACTTGAAAGAAATATTTATATACCGATTTCGAAAATGATATAAATTATTTAAAAGGTAACAATGAAAGTATTTCATGTACTTCTGTTAAGGATGTGTAGCTGTGGGTGGACTGGGCTATAAAATGTTGATTTATGACGCAGTTTCGGTGAGAAGAGCAACTGTAGACGTATTATTTGGGAGTCAAGACTCACCCAGACACTGTTTGAAGGCGTTTCCAGAGAAACCAGCTTGACATTGGCAGTTGAAACCTCCTGGTGTGTTGGTACAGAGGGCGTTAGCCCCACATCGTCCCGATGGGCCATTCACCTTATCACACTCGTCAATATCTGGAAAATAATTGCAATGCTAGAACAATTTTATAGTATCAAAGTATTATAGCTCTTGGGGAACAGTTTTGTTGAATAAATTCTGAGAAGCTGGTGTGCAGTAAATTATCTAGTAGTTTTATCTGTATAGGGGCTTTATCATTAGAACTTTAGTTTAATGTTCAGTTTTCTTCCAACCAAGGTAATCAGTATTTAATTTCAAGGCATTAATTTGGTATCTTCTTCTTAAATCAACAACCCGAAGGTTGGTTTTCTGTGATTTTTATCCATCCGGATCTGGGTATACAATGAGCCCTTCAGTTGTTTAGTGCTGCCTGTACAATCTGGTAGAAATACCATGTACTGGAGGTTCAAGAAGAGTGGTGGTTTTCCATTGCTTAACACACAGAATTTCTATTAGCAAGTGAGAATGTACCTGCCAATTTTTCCGGGAAAGGTATTTACCCATACCTTCCAGGCTTATTTCAACATGATACTGATGGTTTTACTTCCCCACTGAACTGAGTTGTAATACAGAATTTTTATCGTTCAAAAAAAATTCATCGAGCTTAGCTGGGTTTGAACCCACAAACATTGATACATCGATATGGGACCAACAGATTAACTTTCCCTTTGAAGGAAGCTGTTCTACGGATTTTTATCGCTCAAGAAAAATATGTCAACCTCAGTTGGGTTTAACACCATGAATATCAGATTCTGAGGAAAGAACTTTACCCCAAGACCACTGAGGTAAACATATTTGTTTTATCCTCAAAATAATATGTAGCAAAGATAATAGGTCCTATCGTTGAAATAATAACACGCAAAACAAATCTTAAGCTACTTTGCACATAATAATATAAGTTCAGTTAGTATGTAGAGCACTAACATATTAAAATAAAGTTCCTGTATTTGATTCTAGCTTACAGGTGTAATTTTTCAACAAATATTTGAATATACCTTACCTAGCCAATCTATATTATTTTAATGGGGAACTATACACACATTTTCTAGCAAATATATAAACATGACATGCAAGGTATTTCAAGGAATTTCAAAGGATTAAATCAATTTTTTCCCTACTTAAGCACATGTTTCTTAAAACTCCATCAAGCCAACCTACCCAGACAGCCTGCAGCGATGTCAGTTGGATTGAATGTCCATCCATCTTCACAGATACAGTAAGCTTCTTGACCGTCAGGTTTACAGAATGCATGTTGACCGCATTTAACATCTTCACATGGAGCTGTGTCGGAATAAACAACATTCAACTTACACTCTATTACAATATATAGCATTTAAATCCCTACAAATAACTTGTTATGTTTCCCCTTCAACAATGTTATTATTTAGAGGTGTCTCATTTTGTTAGTATTCTTTAAGATGCATGCAACATTTATTTTCTTTAAGAGAGCAAAAACTAGCTTTTAACAATATTATAGAAAAGCAAATATTTCTTTTTTTTAACTAGCAAAAAGCTATTAAACAAACATAAGTTTTAACAATTCATGCAATTAAAAAAACCCTCTATGAAACAGAATATAATTAGCAGTAATTTGTTAACTGAAAATGTTAATAACAGCAAAGTGAAGATATTAATGTAAATTAGATAGTAGTACAAAAGAATGAAAGTTAAATAATAACAATTAAAATATAATAGATAGATTCTCTTACTAAAAAAAAATTTCATAAAAGATTTATCTTGAAATGTTAATAAGAATAAAAGCAGTTTGTTAGTTTGCACAGAACACTCACTAAAACACTCATGGAAAGGGTTGCCGACGAAAGGAAAAGGGCATTGACATCGATAGCCGCCCTTCAAGTTTGTGCATTTTGCATTAATGCCACAAGGATAAGGGTAGCTTAGACACTCATTCACATCTGTGGAGAGACACAAAATAGTGTATGCAGAAATGTTAAAGAAACAGTTTAGTACTAGTCATGCAATTAAAAAGCCTGCTTGGTTAGGGCAAGGATATAGTTGTGACCTGATCTCCACGAAACAAAAATGCCTCAAACATGAATTCAGCATGCGTAGCCTTGTTACTTATGAGGGTGGCCATACCATGTGACTACTGCCTACCAATAGCATTCTAGTAAAAAAATGTGAGCGACTTTGGTTCACACACATAAACAATGGTGACGGGGAGTGTTGCCAGGGTACACAAAGCTTGTTATAACTATACTTGCGATATCTTCTCACCCACTCTGTTCTTATTTGACCAGGATATGCTGAGCTTGTTATAACTGTACCTACGATATCTGTTATATTGTAGTAAAAGCAAAGCTGTGATGACTACCCTAATACCAGTTTCTGGTGCCAATAATATGATTGAAATTAGGCCACATGAAAAACTAAGAGTTTTTGTAATCTTTCACAGAAGCCATTAAATAGGCAAAATAGGCAAAATAGGCAAAATAGGCAAAATAGGTTATGCCTTTTTTTTCCATTACAATAATTTGTTTCAACATAAACAACACTGGTTCAGTGTTCTTGATTAAATCCTTTTTGTTTAAATTTCATTATTAAAATACAACACTAATATAATGAATAATTCTAAAAACTATAGCATAGTTTTGTTTTTTAAAGATATAATAAATGTTTGCCATTATTTGTCTTAGTTTTATCTTGAAACTAACCGCTAAGATAATTTTTGCTGCATTACAAACATTAATCAACTAATGGTCTTTGCATGAGCCAATGTTCTTCTTCGATTGTTCATACTTATTATTTTATGTAAAAGAAGGCAAATTTTAAGGAAATATACTAGCAGGGTTGCCACACACCTGAGAACTGGAAAAACAGAGGTAGTTTTGTAAAATCTAGTTAATATGATGGAATATTTGTTAATATGGGATATTTAACTGAAAGCTTAAAATAGGTAAACCCGCATTCATGGCGTAGTTAGCTAACGAGCTAGTTTCATGTTTAGCTAGACTGCCGAGGACGAGGATATCAGGGTTCGAATCTCGGTTGAGTGAACTGGCGGGAGTTTCCTAAATGGTTTTCCACTCTCCCTCCACGTAAACGCTGGTTCACTTCCTATAAATTCAACCTTCATAATTCTTAACCCATTAGCGTAATTAGTACTTAGGCGCGTAACCCAAATATGTAGTAAGATGCGATGTTAAATAAATAAAGATAGGTAATCCTTTGGATGGACAAAAAAGTGAATGGAATAATTAAGCACACTGATTCAATCAATCATATCTAATTACCCCTTAAACCAGCATTGTGAAACAACAGAAGATGCATTTCCCCATCAATATTATATCACCCTGTTTTAAACATAAGTTACATGACTTCACACTCAAGTCGGTTTGATGAAAAACTATTACTGTTTGCTTCAATCTAATCTTCCTGGGAAAATGGTGATTCCTTCTGAAAAACCTGGAAAATACAGGTAATTTAGTAGTAAGAAAACAGTAGTGACCCTGGCCAATATTTTTTTGTTTAGCACCGTGCCAAACTATCCATTGTGGTTGAATGCTTATATACTAAATATACTGTGTTAGATGAGATTAAGGTTTAATTTAGATGGAAGTGTTAATCCATTTGCATACGAGGTAGAAAGATAAGCAGAACTTTTGCTTCATAGCCAACATACCTTTGCACTTCATCCTAGGTGGCGCTCCCACGTAACCCGTCTCACATTCACAGTGGTAACCACCAGGGGTGTTGGTGCAGAGGGAGTAAGGTCCACAAGGGTTGGCGTGACACTCGTCCACGTCGGCACATAGAGCACCCTGAGCGACAAAACCATCTTGGCAGAAGCACTGGCCGTCCACACACTCGGCGTTGTTGACACAGTCAAAGTTGCTCTTGCACAGGATATTGACATCAATCTGCTCGCAGGCGACACTGGCGTCAGGCTTGGCTGAGTAACCTTGTGGGCACAAGCAGTTGTAGCCCGGGACGGCGTTCTCGCAGATTGCGTTGGTACCGCAAGGTTTCTCCAATGCCACGCATTCGTTTATGTCTGTGCAGAGGAGCAAGTCAAATGTAATCTTTCAGTATCTTTAAAAACTGCTAGCCATGGTCAACACTGTCCAGACTTAGTATAAACAATCGCTGGCTCAAATCATGCGGGAGTCACAATATGGCTACATAGAGATATAGTGGAATAAACACAGTCTTTGGGGGAGTGTTTCTAAGTTCACTTAAAGTGTAGTCACATGCACTAATAAACCTACTTAAGGTGGGGTGGAATAGATCCCAAGTTAAGTCCAGTATTTTTTGCAGTTTTTTTACCAAAGAAACTTTTATGTTATGAGCAATAAAACTTCTATGACATTTTTGTATAACAGAAAATTTACATTATTAATGGTTCTGGTCTTGAAAACAGATTAACAACCAGAAGGTCCATTGTGCTGATAACGTGACACCATCTAACAGTAGAAGTTGGCACTATCTTTGCCAACAAACAGCGGTCACTTGGTCGGTATGGCTCAAATTGGGCTAACACCATGGATGTTACCATGAAAGTTAGCTGTCATACCTTGACTGATTACACTATGATGCAATCTTACAAGTTACCCCATAGTGTAAGGTGAAGGCAAGCCTACTACCTTTAAGAGGCAATGGGGTGTATATTTTGTTCATATAAAATACTTTTTTTTATAATAAACAGATGCTCCATAAGTCGTATTATAACACCCAAAATGAATGCTATTGGACAGGTTAATCAAGTCCTACTTCAATAAGTGACACACTTCAAATTTGGTTCACCTAAGAGGAACTAAACTTCCCTTTCCAAAGTGTCTGATAGTTTATTAAAACAAGTCCGCACATTGCTCGAGTACTCACCGACACAACCTTTGAATGGGTCTCCAGTGTAATCTTCCTTGCAGCTACACAAGTAACTTCCAACAGTGTCTGTACAGAGAGCGTTTTCTCCACAGGGGTTTTCCTTGCATTCATCAACGTCTAAAAAAACAAAAAACAGACAAAAACCTTAGTAATAGAAAATTAAAACCTTAACAAAATATTTTACCAATATAAATGGCGATTTATTTATTCTGTTGTATATTTATTTTTATTTTATAAACTCTTCTGAGAGCATTACATTTTTGAAGTTCAAAACAAAGAATTGAGTGCTTTAGTTTTTTATTAATACTATTTTTTAATAAAAACTATGATTGTGGGTTAACTTTTTTTTAAGGCAGATCTTACACAACTGGTATTGGTGTGTGCAATAATTAATTGGTTTGAAGCCATTTGGCCTGTTGTCCACAAAACTAACTAACCGAATGTATTCAGATATGAGATAAGGAGGATATTTTTAATAAGTAGGATAAAAAAATATATAGTATTGGCTCAGTCAATAGATCACACACAAAAAAAAAATGTTTGTAGAGCTTTCGTGACTATTTATAGATGAATAATTAAAATATTATATTGACATCTAGTTTCCTTAGATATTTTATGGAATACACTACAAAGGACATCTTTCCTTGTAATTTGCAAGAGTTTTTTTCCTGTGCTGATTTTAGATTTATAAGACACCATTTTGAGAGTTTAAACTCCTACAGCAAACATCCCTAATTCCAATGAAATTGTATATTTGGACTCAAGAAGCAACCGGTAAAGCCCATTATATACAACTTAAGTTGTGTGGATCTAAACAACTTTGGTTTCAATAACGCTAATGAGGAGTTTTTTTAAGGGTGCCGCTAAGAACTAAAGTGGTGGAGAGAGCTTTCCACAGTTGTGATTTAAAATATTCAAGCACAAATCAGAAACCATTTATATAATATAGTTCTTTAATCAAATATACAGATTTTAAGAAGTAATACCATCATAAAAACATTCTTAAATATAAACAACAGCAAAGTATGAGAATCTTGAGATATAAAGATAAATAATGATATAATTCAGAGTGTGCATAAATTAAAGTTGTAGAGTTAAACATGAGTGCAATGCAGGAATGTTTATTAGAGAAGCTTAGAAAAAAATAGAACTTAATAAATGACTATTGAATATAGCCTACGACTGTATTAATGTTCTTTTTACCTTTGGTAACTGCAATTAGCGAATGGTGTGTACATTTCATGTTCGAATCTCACTTAAAAGATTCATAATAGCTCCATGCTTATAACGAATTGCATAAAAAAAATGTAATTTCAATTACATTATTATTATTATTATTATTATTATTATTATTATTATTATTAGCACAGCGTCTTACTACCCATTTGGATTATACGCTAATTTGAAATGGTAGGGTAATTGTGAGACGAAATGAAGGACCTACAGTTTAACGTGGGATTCGAACCACAGTGGAGGCCTGGCATTACCCACATTCACATTGTGTGATTATTACACATCTTGTCAGAGATGAAAGAAGGGTTTGGCAATCAGATAAATCTGTGCCGGTACCGAGGATTGAATCCGGACCCTCAGCACAGAAGTCTGACACCTTACCCCTAGACCACCAGGTCATCAATTTCAATTACAACCACTGTAAGCGTTAAAATGCAGACATGTTTTTAAACGAAGGAGACATTAAAATACATATGAAGACAGCAATGCATTTGAGATAAAACCCTAAAGTAATTTTAGAAGAAAACAAGCGTAGTCCAGTAACACACTGATAAAAAAAAAGACAAAATACAATTTTACAATAAATAATAATAATAACTACTTTAACAATTCAAGATAGTAGGAGCAGTACAGACTGTTGAAGAGATGGATCCATATCAACATAAAATAAATGAGAGACATAAAAAAAAAGATCTGCAAACACCAACATTATTTAATATTCCTGTTGAAAAAAAAAGTGTCCACAATGTACATACATGCTGATGACAAAATGAAAGTGAACATTATAGATTTAGCTGAAAAACAAAATCCTTGTGTAGGAAACTGTGTGTATAGTTGAATTGCAAGAAAGAGGCCCATTTCTTGACAGTTGTAGAAAATATACTAAAACCACTTTAATGTATTCACAAACAAATAGGTATGTTTTACAGTTTTAAAATATTATTCAAGCTATCAAAATGTAGAGAAAGACAGAAGAATAAAAGAGTAGCCAACAAACTGAACCCAAATGCTGGTGGCTCAACTTTAAGTTGTGATAAAGTGTCAAAAATCTTTTACGAGACTAGCAATTATGTCATATATTGATTTGAATAAAATTAAGTTTTTACAGTTTAAATTTATTTTCTGTAAAGGGGTGTTCTGATAGTGTATAAAGTTAAAGTTTGATTCATTTACCTATGCTAAAAAGGCTTAAGGAGGCTAATTTTGGTAAATGTTGTTGAAAACGAACAATAAAATAATTTACTCATTTTGTGATTTTATTTTAAATTATGAAATTAAAAATTCAAAGTTTTTAATCTTATGAGAACATGTTAATAATTGAGTGTGAACTGAATTTTAAAATAACAAACAACTTCTTAAATAACATGAGATTTCTGGACATCTGTAATGCATCTTATTGCTCAGGTAGGTTGACTCATGGCCTAACCCAAAGGTCCTGTATTTGATTCCTGTACGCGTGTGTCAAGTTTTAAAAACATAATTGCTGTCTTTTGTTTCGAAGGTATTTCTGGAGATACACAGTAAAAGTGGAAGAGGTCGTGTACACGTACTATCCCAGCAATATATCTTTGAGGACTAACTTTCACAGAACAACCGGCCGTGCCCACTGAACCCCTGAGGGCACAGACACTTGTAAGAGCCAGGCACGTTGATGCACTTGGCGTTGATGCCGCAAGAGTTGGCGCGGCTACACTCGTTGACATCTTCGCACTGCTGGTCTGAGAGGGTTGTGTACCCCGAGGGACACCTGCACTCGTAGCTGCCCACTGTGTTGACGCACTCCGTCTGCCACCCGGTGCACGGGTTTGACCCAGGGCTAGTGCACTCGTCAACATCTGACAGGAGGAGTTAACCAACAGGTCATTGTTAAAGATGAAGGGAACCAATCGTAAAGCGCTTAGTTTGTGTAGCCCTTTTATGACAAGCTACCTGGTTCCATCAATCCTCATATCCAAGGACAAGATAGTAACTATGTGATAGTCCCAGGAGGGTACCACAAACATTCCAAAGTCCTGTTCATGTCAGTGAGATGCTGATCTCATCCAGTCTTTCGTAGAGTAATACAACCACACATATCTCTAAAAACCTCGGTAGGTTTGACATTGTTCTATATAATTTGTGTTTACTAGTTATTTTATTTTATTTAAGATATGTTTTGAGTAATTAGACAATCTACAACTTTAAGGTACGGTTAAAATAATCTCATGATTCCCTTCTGGGAACATCAGAACATGCATTCAGACAATGTCATCGCAAAACAAAGGCAAAATAAGTGCAAAACTCAGAAAAAAACACTATAGCCTTACTTAATAGGTTCACTTCATTATCAGAGTGTGAAAGTGGTCTTGACACTAACCCGGGTGGGTAGGGTTCAATCCCTGAAAAGGCTTGCTGCTTTCTTCCCAAATGCGACTCACCCATCTTGTATTCGCGAAAATACGAACACATTTCTTAAACAAATTCATCTGAACCCACATTCTTGGATAAGATAGTGTAAATGGATGATGTTAACTAGTGAGTACCTCCAAATATAAAGGTTTGCATGTTTTCCTAGTTCTGTATTGTGGTTTTATCAATGTCCAAAGGCATGTTATTAGGGGGTATAAAACTAATTTTCACTTTAAACTAAAATATAAAAATAATATCCTACCAAATAAACAGTATGAACAACAAGATAATAGAATTAATTCTATAAGTGATATAAGAAATTTACTTTAATCATTTAGGTATTGCACCAAACATGGCTTTTAAATTTTATAAATAAAACAATCCACAGTTTCCTTTATCGTGCTAAGAGTTTTCCATTTGAACATTAGTTCTTACAATATTATTGTATCCTCCCTCTCACCCCCAATGACACTCATGTCTACGTCATACTTCTCATCTAGACTATCATAAACATGTCCTTGTTTTTGTTTATCAATTCAATTATCTAGTTTTTGATAAACTTTGAGAATATGTCCATTAATGTTGTCTTAGAAAATGATTTGGTAAGTCCAAAGCATAAAATCCCTACCCAAGACACATTCTCAAATAAATAATTTTTATTTTTATATATTTAAATGTTGCAATTTCGAATGTAAATTTTCTTGCAGCCTACCTCGGTGGTTCCATGGTCTAAGACGTCATTAAACCTGATTGTTAATGGCAGGGAGATTGGGGTTCGAAACCCAGTAGGATGTACTGAGGGCGTTTTTTCATAAAGGTTTTTCTAAGAAAATGCGGTTACACTTCCTCTAAAGTCAACCCTTCTCATCCCCAACACATTGGTGTGATTAGTACATATGTGTATATCCTGAACGGGTAGTATTTTTTTTCTGAGTTATTACTTTAGTTCCCCGTGGGGGAGTAGCATCCGTCCAATGTTACCAACACACATTAAAACATATGACTATATTCAAAGTTTCTCCCTTACCCGTGCAAGAATCGAAAGGGTCCCCCAAGTATCCTGGCGGGCAGGCACACCGGAAGCTACCGGCCATGTTGCTGCACAGGGCGTCCCTTCCGCAAGGGCTGCGCGCGCACTCGTCGGCGTCTTGACATCCCGTGCTGCGGGCGTCCCCTTCGAACCCTGCCGGGCACTCGCACTTGTGCCCCCCTGGGAGGTTGGTGCAGAGGGCTCCCGGACCGCAGGCCTTCTGGTCATCGCATTCGTCCACGTCGACACACTGCCAGGAGACGTGGGGAGAGATTGATTAGTTCCGAGTTCAGACACGGATATACACGTCGTTATCCTGAAAGTTAGCTTACCTTGTTTGTTTCCACTATGGTGTCGCTTATATGGCTATAGTGGAGCCCGTTAAAGCAAGATGGCTAATTTCAGAGGATACGGAGTGTACCGTTGGATTCAAATATAAATAAACTTTTTTGACAGTTGCAAAGGTTAAAATAATATTCATAATTTATAGTCAATGCTCATATCAGGAATAGGATCGTTGAATATTTCGAAATCTTAAATATATCAGAGATTTAAAGTAAATCAAGGTGTAATTTGTTTTAACCTTTGTATTGCTGACCACCTCTGTGGTCCGGTGATCGGAGTTCCTGGTTACAGATCCAAAGGTCCCGGGTTAGATTCCCGGCGCTTACAGATTTTCTGTGAATCTGTGGGTCTGGATCGAGGTCAACTCAGCCTCGTGAGGACAAATGAGGAGTTACTTGAATGAAAAGAGTAACGGATCTGGGTCTAGAAAACTGAGCTTAACTGGCCGGAGGGTTCGTTGTACTAACCACATAACATCCTCTATCCGAAGAAATTGGCACTATATTAACCAGCAGACGGCGGCCTTTCTGTCGGTATGGCTCGATTGCGATCTGACGCTATGTGGTTTTTATATCGCTTATTAATGGCTCAGCCGATTATAGTTACTATAGGGCAAACTTAACAAACAGACCCCAGATAATTAATTTAACGCCTATAACTGAATGTACTATAGTTTTTAAAAAGTTAAGATTTTGCTTTATTTTATATAGCAACTAAAGAGCGGCTAATTAACCGGGAATTTAGGTACACAATTACGGTCGAGCCATAAAATGTATCGAAGTGCAGTTTTCTGCATTCTTAATTTGACAACAGGATTTATTTTTTTTGTAATATGGTAAAAAATAAAGTTTAATTGCTCCCAGTTCAACTGTTTTTTTAAGGAAAGGCCACGGAAAATCCCACTAAGATGCGAGGTCTGTTCTGAGTTGAGTAGGTGCTATCCGTGGGGG
>CABEEJ010000293.1:106046-193835 GCA_901482245.1 Timema douglasi | reverse complement strand
GACGACTCTTAATAACCGGGGACTATTGTGAGTACAAAGAAAAACTCTTCTATGCACCGGATTGTGATTGAACCAAATTCCAAAAGACCTCCGTGATATAATATCTGATCTGTCAATCGGTCAAATAGGTCAAGTGTTCTTACCCCATCGTAAGGATTCCCTTCGTAGCCTTCTAGACAGTTGCAAGTGTAATTCCCAGGCACGTTCTGACATTGAGCGTTCAACCCACATGATCCAGGCTGTTCACATTCATTAATATCTGTAACAAATAAACAGGACATAATAGGAACTTTCCTTCATATAAATATTAGTTACATAAACTGTGCTCATCACAATACATCGTTATAATAATCAAGTCTGGTAAGTTATGGTGGGTAAAATATTCCGCGCTGATGGGGGAATCTAGAACCATGTTCAGGATATTGACTGGTAAACCCAATGGGTAGAGACCATTGGAAAGACCTAAATGCAGATTGGAGGATATAATTAGAATGGACCTGAAAGATATATGGTGTAATGAGGTGGATTGGATAGAACTAGCAGAAATGACAGTCTCGGGCTGCTCGTATGGAGAAGAATCCGACTGACTGGTCCGACGCCCAGAGTCTATAGACCACTGGACCGAATCAAGACGCCCGAGATTCAACTGTCATTAGATGACGAGTGCAACAAACCACGCCCTTTCATTCTCTGAGCTAGGAATGTGTAAGTAACTTGCCGACTGAAGTATTAAATCGGTAAATTTAAAGTTCAATTCGATTTGGTGTCGATGTGCTAACTCGTGTTATAACCTCCATCCATAAATAACCCCCTAAATGAGTACGATAAGGGAGTCATCACGTGACCCCAGAGACGGATAGAGGAAAAATCACAGGAGGACCGAGATGGGTAGAGGAAAAGGAACATGGAGCCTGCGTGTAACCTATGGAGCAACGGGTGTTAGCCCAGACGATATTTGTCATGGAACACCATGAAAGGATCCAAAGCATTCTATTGAGGGAGGTCTCGATGCAACTTTGGCGTGGAACTAATGGCGCCATCTGGTAATATACACCGCGCTGGCCCCGACTGGCACTCTCTTTAGTAGAACGGGAATGTTAAATTGGGTAGGATGGGGTAAGTGACTTCGGGAGTAATTGTGTGCTGGTACCTTTTTTTTAAAAGTATGTAACATGTCTATATATGCTATGCTACAGTGTTGCGGAGGGACAGACAAAGAATTGTCTTCTGGAGATTGCCTTCTGAATTAAGTTTCTATAATATACTTTTATATTCTATTTGTTGAAACCAATTAATTCTAGAAAAAATAGTATTGTTGGAGATCTTTCACAAAAAGTTAACCTTTAAGTACTGAACTAAGAATTAAACCTTTTGCTAATACGGTAAAATTGTTTAAAAAAGCATTGAAAAGACTGTGCAATATCCTCAATAATGTTCGTAATAAAACTATAACAAAATTTTCCAGAAATCAGAGAAAATATATGAAATACCCGAAATATTTCAAAGGGGATAGACAGGAGCCTTAAGTGCAATGTTGTCACTTACTCGAGTATCTAATTTTACTCTGGTTATAATAAAGGGCAAATGCTTAAATTTTAAGTAATAGGCCAACTGATTGTTCCAAACCAATAGATTATTCTTATTTTCCAAAATACTCAATGAAAATCTAAACCCTTAAGACAAAAAATAAAATCTGAAATCATATATTAAATATTAATCTAAATGTTTCAATAAAAATATAAACTATTTGTGTTTTATTTATAACATTTCCATTAATTAATCGAATTTTGGATACTCTTTTAGTCCTCTTTTAGCTACGAGATGATTTCCATTTTTAAGTCATCCTGATTATTTACCTATGCATTGTTCTTCTCCGTCACCCTGATATCCAGGATTACACCTGCAGACAAAGTGAGCTGGTAAGTTGCAGCATTCGGCGTTCTCGACACACCGCGCTGCAATCGCTGGATCCTTGCACTCGTCGATATCTGCAAAAGATAGCATTAAACACGTTGTAAGTTAAGTATGATCCGAGAGATCGTGCTATGTACAAGCAGTACACAATGTTTAAGTAAAATCTAGACCCTAGTAGAATAAGCGTGCGTAGAAAAAGAAAAACGTGTTGGGAGTTTAAGGTGGTAGTATAGGTGATGCGAGAAAAGGTAAATGTTTTTGCAGTTTATAGCAAAACATTTTTTGGCTGAAATAAATAAAACATTTCTTCAGCACAAACATAGAGTTTAATTTTCTTCACATGTGGACTTCAACAGTTGTTGAATGTCTGTCATGAGCATAGAAGCATTAGATGATAAACTTTTTAAATGAAGAGAATAAATTGTTGTAATTAAATTCCAAGACATCATTGAAAGATATTCAAGAACTGTTGATTTCGTTATATGATCCCATAGAAAAGGTTGTTTATTGCGGATTATTATGTTCGATGTGCTTGTTCGTTTAGAATGTTATTCTCTTATTGAGTTTGCTTATGGTCTGAATAACATCAGTGGTATGTGAATAGTCTGACTCCGGATTCAACTGAGTCATAGCAACTTTCACTCGAGACTGCAAGATGCAACAATGCTGAGGCAACGTCTACCTTGATTATTTATAAATGGAATACGCTGGTGTGTGTGTGTGTGTGTGTGTGTGTGAAGCTTTAGGCTTACACTCATATTTTAAATGGTTTATAGTTATCTTGATAACCGGTTGGTATACGCCGACTAAACTATCAAACCCATCAGAATGAGGTTGGGTTTTGAATCCTTGTTGGGTATAATGAGTGTAGTAATTCCTAAATGGAACTCTCTCCCATTTATCAGTGTAGTTAAATGCGGATAGTTCCAAATGAGTAGCAAGTCACGGTACATTTTTTAAAAAGAGTTTGTGGATCGTATAAACACTTCCCGGCGTTTCCAGAAATTTTATGTGAAGTAGCGGGTCTGGAGAGGGGACAGCTCAGCCTCTTGAGGACAAATGAGGAGCTACTTGAACGAAAAGTATCTGCTCCGGTCTAGAAAGCCGAGGGTCCGTTGTACTGACCATATGACATACTCTATTCGCGTAAGTTGGCACTATTTTCGCCAAATGACAGTGATCACTTGGCCAATGTTGATCGAATGCGGACTGAAGCCATGGAGTTTTTTTTTAGTTTTTTTAAACTGTCGGGGTTTGGGTTTATTTAATGCCATCGAACTCGACTGGGCTTTTCAGCTTGGAACCTTTGTGTGTTTAGGATGTGATTAGATCCTATCATAAAATAAATCAAATAAGATGGCTGTGAGAAACCTCCATTGTTAAAGCATAGTGATTTGTTTGGAAAAAAAATTACAATCTCTATAATATTATGAAATAAATGGTACTGAACTCCGCACGGACTTTCTCGCTCTATTGTTTAGAAATTGTGATATTTAATCATAACTCGTAATGTATGTAAAATAAATAATATACACTAACAAATCCGAGCACAAGTTGCACTATAATTAAGTAAAACATTTTTTTTATTCCCGGTTTTAAATTTTATAATTTTATTTTTAAAGAATGAATGTCTTCATTGTATATCTAGACCAATAAAAAATATTGATATTGGGTATCCAAGGGTCAACACTTCGTATTAAAATTTCGACTTCCGTTTAAAATTGTTGACATTTTATTAGGGGTCTTTTGGTTATCGCATTGCTATTAAATTACTCATTTATAAATTTTGAGCAATAAAATAGGTAAATATTGACTAGTGAGTCTAAAATGATAGAGATTAGATCATTACTGCACAAACATTTCCCCTAAGAGGTCAAAGGAAAAAGAACATAAACTTTTGAGAGACTTACTTATTTACTTACTCTATGGCACTACAGAATTATTGCGTTAAAGCTTAAGTAGTGTTAAAACTTAAGTAGTATTCTTTACAAATAAAGCTCACAAAATTTCATCAATATATTTGTCAATATCTCAGAAACTATTGGTCTTATAAAGATATATTTCAAATAAAAGTTTTTTATTTTCAATAGTTCTACAATTTCGCAATCTCAAATATTTGTGGAGATACTGAAATTCCCGCTTCAGTAAAATACCCTAAAAATAATTTTCATGGGAAAATGAAAAGCCATTTTATTTATAATCTTAATCAACGCCTAGATACGAATTTTATTCAAAATAGTTAGAGCTGATTTTGAGAACATCTATTTTTTCTCTTTTCGCCCTTTATTAAACTACTTTTTATTTTAGTACTAAACAGACACATAAACAGACAGCATTGCAAAAAACACTTTTTGAAGTTCAAGGGGTCATGAGACGGACCCATCAACATTTCGGGTTAGATTTTCTTTACCTTTAGTGTTCAAAAAGGTTAAAAAAAATAGACTATATATTTGCCTATAGCATGAAAGTTATTGGTTTTATAAAATATGTTCCAAATAATAAATTTTTACTATAAATAGACCTAAGTAATTTCATATCTCAAATAAATTACGGAGATATGATAAAAAAAAAAATCTACGCTTCAGACCGGAACACTTAAAAGTCATTTTGATGAAAAAGTGAGTGTAGTCTTTTGTTTGGAATATTGATGAATGTTTAAAAATGAAATGTAATCAAAATCGTTAGAGTCAATTTAAAAAAATAGTTTTTTTTCTCTTTTCGTCCTTTAG
Source organism: Timema douglasi (assembly GCA_901482245.1). NCBI lineage: Eukaryota > Metazoa > Arthropoda > Insecta > Phasmatodea > Timematidae > Timema > Timema douglasi. The sequence goes on along the minus strand of CABEEJ010000293.1, from coordinate 189,192 downwards.
TAAACTACCCTTAATTTTAGGGTTAGATATCCAATTCCAAAAACCCCTCGGGGCAACCCTATGAAAACCCTAGATACCAAGTTTTAGCCCGATCGGTAAAAAAAGTTTAGGCTCTAGTTGGAGGTACAGACAGACAGACAGACGGAAATTCAAAAACAATATTTTTGGAATCGGGTGGTCATGAAACGTCGAAATTAATTACAATCTCTAGTTCTATATTTTTGACGATCACAATACTTTCTCTGCCTGTGAGGGAGAAAGTAAAAATTATACATGTTTATTTAATAGTCCTTGGAATATTTTAGTACTTGCTTGAAGCTATCTTTCACACACAATTATTTAGCTGACAATTTTAGAAGAAAAAAAAACTCAATAGTTTTAGTGGAATCCCGCATATTTATTTCTAATAGTTTAAAATATATTATTAAATGTCAGCTCCACTTCCATATTAAATAATTCATTCATAAACAAAAGTAGTTTTTTTTAAATAGTTTACTTTTGGTTAAAACTGCATGGTAATATCTAATAGCTAGGATAAATTTAGGAATTTATTTGAAAGGACTAGTCACACATTTAATAATATTAGCTCGTAAAAAGGAAAAAAGAATTAAATGATAGCGCACAAAAAGATTGATTAATATTTTTATCAAACCGTTTGTCAAAGAGGGCAAATTATACATTTGGCTAATTTTATTACAACCCCCTATGACCAATTAATAATTTTTACTTTTTCATACCAAAAGAAAGTATTGTGATCGCTAAAAAAAAGTCTAGAGATTATGACGAATCTTGACATTTTATGTGAACACGAAACCAAAAGAGTGGATTTTACAATTCTGTTTGCCCCTGGCTACGGATCCAAAAGGGTTGGATGGATTTAGTTTAAACTTGATATTTCAATTTAAAGGGATACCGTATAGCTCTAAATGATTGTTTTTTTCTACTCCAGCTTTTTTTTTTTTTACTCTATGTTAGAAGAAGTGATTATACTTTCAACGAATATTTATTTAATACACTCAAGTGTTTTCCTGTAAGCTACGCTTTTTTGTGCGAATTTTCAGACTTTTTTTCTCCCCCTTCTAAACTTTATTTAGATATTTGAAGAGTTGGTCATCCTCAAGTAAATTCCGTGTTGAACGGATCGTCTTACGCAGAATCCGGTCTTGCAGGGCATAAAGGTCGTTGACTGCGAGTTCGAGCGTAAGATATTCTCAATGAATAAATGCCTGTAGAACGGTCATCAGTAAGTATATGTGTAGAAAACCTTAACTACATACATTTAGCAACCATCTCAAACAAACAAAAAATCGTATGGCTTAAGGGTTACGGAGTCTAGACAGGGGCGGGACTGAGACACCAGGAGATATTCAGGTTCAATTTCGACTGCACGACTAATTTAAACCAAAATAAAGATCTCCACTAAATTTTATACGATTGTACTTATTACATTTTAATCAATAGTTCCAGTGAGTAAGCCCTCAGAGGATGTCCAGAATACATCATTTATGAAGATATATGATGGCATTTAATATGAAACCACCCCTTTGGGTAGCGGGGGTTGGACTATAAAACATTTCTTTGTAGATATTTTTTAACTGTTACTAGCTTTATAATCTACACATTAACACGGGAAAGATTAGTTTACAAACTTAAATGTATAACAAATATACTTCCAGCCGTTGTCCAACAATTTGAAAACATTTTTTCTCATCTCATTAGAAAGTTCAAGTTGAGGTTTAAGGTGGGGTAAAAGGGGACGCGATAAAAGACCAGTGATTTTGCAGTTTTTTATAGCAAAACATTACTTTGTCCAAAATAAATAAAATATCGCTCTAGTAACAACGTTTAGTTTAATTTTCTTTACACGGTGATATCAACAGTTGTTGAATATCTGTCAAGGGTGTCCTGGAATTTAATTACATCATTTTCTTTTCATTTTAAAAGTTTCTCATCTAATGCTGCTATTCTCATGACAGATATTCAACAACTGTTGATATCAACATGTGAAGAAAATTAAACTCTATGTTTCTACTAGAGCAATATTTGATTTATTTTGGCACAAAAAAAAGTGTTGCTATAAAAACTGCAAAACACCTTTACTCGCGTCCCCTAACTCCCCACCTTAGAGTGGACTAAATAGTGACGTAATCATCGATAATATTCCTGAAATTGTCTCTAGATTATATGTGCTAGTAATAAAAATATAAATTACTTCCCCTCATAACTCATCTTACACTGAAACATTGCTTCAATGGAATCAATGAATCTATGATAAGGGGGGCATTTTATTTGTCATCCCAGGCCACTTGGGACCTGCCTGTACACCCCTGGGGCTAGATACTGAACGTAATCACCACGGAAATCACGAATTCTCACATTTACATATCAAATTTGTGTTTGCTCTGAGTACTTAGTTTAAGTATTTCCAACCATCGCTGATCAAAGTGGCATGGTAGGGTTTTTAATTAACAACAATGACACCCTCAATGGTGGTCACATAGTCTAAGTCGTCAGGCTCATGATATACCTGGATTGTCAGTGAAGGGGAGGTTTAGTTTTTAATCTCGGCTGGGTATTGGGAGGGCGAGGGGTACATTCGCCATACTTGATTGATTATTTGGATGTACCTCATTCCCTTTTCATGCGGTGGAGGGTGAACTTTCTCTTCACTAGCCTCATCAACACAGTTATTGAATATATGCAATGAGCATCACGTAATTTTACCAGGTCTTTATATTTGCATTTAAAAAGTCCTTGGCAAATACGCGATGCATATGACAGATATTCGAGTACTGTTGATGTCACCATTTGAAGAAAATTAAACTCAACGTTTCTACTGGAGCAATAATTTTAGTTATTTTTGACCAAATAAAAACCATTGCCATTAAATCGAGTTTTCCCATCAGCCCTGTTATTCGGTGGACAGTGTCTCCAAGGGGCAAGGATACTTCCATTCTCACATCAGTACCGTTAGAGCAGGTCCATTAGGAAGGCAAAGTCCTTGCGGGTTGACTACGTCTTTAACCTCTCCGAGTCCTCCTCCAAGCCGGTATGGAGAGGCAAGTCACGTTCGTTCTTTATCGTCTCCCTTATCCTCTTTATGTCTCTTTCCATCCTCTCACTTTCTCTTTTGTCAATCTAGACATTCCTGCATCTCTCTTTATTGGTTACCTCGCGACTATTTCAATGTGATTTGGTACCACGTGTTGGATATCAACCACTTGATTTTAAATAGTCGAAAAGGAACAGACGGAGGAAGAATCTTAAGAGGGAATGAACCAACGTTTGCTTGTGGAGAGTGTGGGCAAAACTACGATGTAGATTTCGGATAACCCGAAAACGATTTTTTTTTTATTATACATATAAATTCATCTCAAATGTATCATCCCGAGTATTAAACCCCATCCGCACACATAGCTTTCCAAGGTTTCTTTATATTTTTCTCACACTTTTTAATTAGTCTTCCTACTTAAACTGATTCTCTCTATCACTTTCCTTCTCAAAGTTAGTTTTCGTCAACATTCTCTTCTGTATATTCTTAATATGATGTTGGTTTCTTACATCATAATTTATGTATAATATACCAAATGTGTCATCCTAATTAAAATTCCGTTAATTACAAAAATAAAATATTATTTTTATCTAACTCTACACCTTTGGTCTCTCCTCATAAAGTAAAATTTGTAAAGGAAGAGCCTTCCCTATCTGACTGCTAGAGAGGTCAATATATCTATTTTCACGTATTCATACGTCAAGTCATGTTACTTTCAGCTGTCACTCTTGATATATATTATCAACACCAATATAACAACACTAGTAGTCTAGTACAGTATAATGTTATCAAATCTGGCCGCAAAAACAATATGTTTGTATTTCCTAAAGGTTCCTTACTATCATATAATCGCCTTCGTGGTCTAGTGGTCAGAGATCCTAGCTTTAGATAGAGAGGTCTTTGGTTTGATCTCCAGCGCTTCCAGAATTCTGTGAAGCAGTGGGTCTAAAATGGGGTCAACTCGGCTTCGTTAGGACAAATTAGGAGATACTGTACTTAAATGAAAACGTAGCGGCTCCGGTATAAAAAACTAAGATTAGTGGCTGGAGGGCTCGTTGTGCTGAAATCCTCTATTAACGTAAGTTGGCATCTTCGCCAACAGTATGGCTCGATTTCAGACTGACGCCATTGAGTCTTTTTTCTTCCTACTAAAGTCGTACTATATTTACACTAATAAGGTAGAAATATAGAGCAAGTGTTACTTCATTTGTGTGAAGTGATAGAGAAGTATAAACCAATTAAAGACAAAAATACACCTCAAAGCACCCGGCTGGAAATTGAACTCCGACCTCTAAAGTCATCAGCAAACCTTTCAACACAAAAATTATGCTTTTATCCACGTGATGCGGGTAGGTTTATTTGTTATTTTACACTATCTATATTTTATTTCGCCCTTCTTTTGCTCTTTCACATTTGTGTATTCTCCCTAAGGTACCTTCCGGGTCTGTTCCCCCTGCTTGTCTGACCATATCACCCGAATTTCACAGTCGTGACTTTTAATTCCGTCTCAGGAATACCGAGCTCCACGTGCGATACTATGTATTGTGTTCCCAGATCCCGAGTGATTCTCACGATTTTGAACCTTGTTATTATTATTATTATTATTATTCATCGCGTGGTGACCTTGTGACGCCAACTGAGGGAACACCTATGTGGCTATTTTACATCCAAATCTACGGTTGTTGTTTTTCTCTGGAACCAAGATGGAAGGTTTCTGGAAGTCACGTTTGAAACGGCCTGGGTTTTTGTCTCGAAAATAATCAACAAACACCACTTATCTCCACGATGAATGGCTTCCTCTTAAACCAACATCTCTGTTTGCCACCAGAGGAAATGAATTCACTTTCAGTAACTAGCTTATCACGTAATTAGGGCATTTAAAAGTGAAAATAGGGCTACTGCCATACTACTTGTGACCTGGATCACAGCCTCCAACAAGCAAAGTCTTGTTTTATATACAGATGGCCCTACTAGACGACAAATGCCTGGCGACAGCAACTTGGTCGCAAACGGGGGCGATTTGGGGCTCTCCCATATAAATAACCTTGCTTGACGTTCTGGCTCGACGTTCAAAAACGCACACTCTTCACTGTCCGGATGGTTTCGGGCTGGGTGTCACTCTCACAGTAGGTTGGGCTGCCAATGACGGGGAGATTGAGGTTCGAATCCTGGTTGGGTGTACTGAGGGTGATGTTTTCCCTACATGGTTACACACTCTCCCTCCCTGGAAATGTGAGTACACTTAATTTAAATTCTTCCTCTATCGATGCCAACGCATCAGCGTAATTAGTACACATGCGTAAAACGTGAATGGGTATTAAGAGGCGGTGCTAAAAAAAATCTGTGATTTTTATCTAAGTAGTATTTCCTACTTCAGAAGGTTAATTTTTTAGTACTGCGTCTTATTAACAGTTTATACGCATATGTACTAACTAAGCTAATGTGTTAGTGATGAGAAAAGTTTAATTTAGATTAAATGTACCCGCATTTACGTGGAGGAAGAGTGAAAAACCACCCTCAGTACACCCGACCATGATTCGAACTCTGATCTCGTCATCGACAGTACAGTCTACTGTGAGAGCGATGCCTTAGACCATGCGGCCACTGAAGTTTGTAGGAGGTTAGTTCACATACCACTGTCAAGCTCTTATCTTCCCACTATAAGTAGATGTAAATTATTTGTATTCGCCCAAAACTCAACTTCGTTTACCCTGAAAGGTAGCGGTCATACTTTGACGGGGTACACTGTGGCCCTATCCTATAAACAGCACCATAGTAGAACCATGCAAGGTAAACTTACTATCCTTAAGGGTAAACGAAGAGTACCTTGAAGAAGAATGTAGCGGCATATGTGGTCACAGATGATCCGAAGACACGCAAGTCATCACTTGCCCCCGGATTACGGTGGGGCAGATGTCTACAATGGAGTCACTAAAGTTCGTTTAACTCTGCCTCATGTCTTGTAATGTGTGTGTGTGTGTGTGTGTGTGTGTGTGTGTGTGTGTGAGAGAGAGAGAGAGAGAGAGAGAGAGAGAGAGAGAGAAAAAGAGAGAAAGGAACGCGCCGGAGGTGTACAGCGCTCGGAGAGTAATAATTGTTGTTATTATCACTGTTCCTGAGAGCTTCCTCATTTCGTACTAATCTCTTTTTATTGGACCCAGCTCGTTAAGGAATATAATTAAATGTCATGTTCCATGAATTAATTCTAGTTTAATGACTGAGTCAAAACCTCACCGCTGGACACGTGGGTAGAGGCGACAGACTCATTTCGTCTGCTTCGCTTGTAATGGGGGAGGTCATGGTTATGATCTCGGCCGAGTGTGTTGAAGGTTTTCCCCCTATTCGATCTTCAACCGCGCAAATGCGGGTACACTTCCTATAAATGCTACCTTCCTCATCCCTACCTTATTAGTGTTTTTTAACTGTGCGCCGTATCATTTAAGGCTCTCTCTATCAATATACATATTATATGCCCACTATTGCGTACATCACCCGTTCGGGCTATCTGAATACATATTGGATTAGCGGTGAGTAATTTGAAATTATAGAAATTTACATACCTGCATTTGCGTGGAGAGAGAGAGGGGGGGGGGGGACACTTTAGGAAAAGAACACCCTCAATACAATGGGGTTTAAAACCCGATCGCCTCCTCATCGGCATTCTGGTATATTGCGTTACCTTAATAGATAGGTGTAGTAGAAATAAGACGCGGGGCACACACACATGCACAAGATACTTAAAAAATCCTTAACGAAAGCTAGCAATTTTTCTTAGCGAGTAAAATTGTTTTCTTGTGTTTTTTTGTAATGCATCTTATGGTCAACCATATGTTTAGCTTATCGTCTTAAAATGAATCCCCCCCACGCACTAGAGGGTCCATAAAATTTCAGCGTGGTGAGGGTTTGACCACTTCCTTACTTTTTACGCTCTTTTTTGTTCAAATTTAACGTTCGCAATTCTTTACACTATTCTAATATCAGAGGCCCTGATGTATTTCTTCAACATTAAAAGGTAAATAAATTTCAGAGAAAATAAATAATCCTTGTCTTGTGACGTAATAAGAACAATTTATGTACTTTTCTTCACGTATTCATACGTCAAGTCATGTGATCATCAGACGTCACTTTTTATAAATATTGTCAATACCAATAAAATATGACTGATAATTAAAACGTTACAAATATTGACCATAAAAAGGTATGTATGTTATTTTAACTGTCCTTCCTATGAAAATGAGACTGTATGCATATAGGATATATTGCAAGCCGCGGTATAGGCCATGTACAGGGAGCATTGTCCTGGCCCTCCGTACCGTGGAGCAATGCCCTCCTCGCCATTCTGCAGCCTCTAGTTAAGAGAAGTTCTTCTTCCTGTCCGCCAACAGTCCAGTTTGTACGCCTGGAGGGATCTTTCGTACAGCCACCTCCTCCTCTTCTTATGGTATCCGCGCATCCCAACACACTTAACTATCACCAACACGGTTAATCCCCCACCCCCCCGCGTACACGGTTTGTTTGTATGGTTGGTTGGTTTGTTCCATGGAGTGAGCAAATCTTTCCTCTCCTCCTTTCTTCCTTACCTTGTTAACTTGCTCTTTCTTTGCGCCTTTTATCAAACGGTCACATTGGACAAAAAAAATCCTTCCTTCTATGAATGTTGGTTAGCGTCCTGAGAAAATTACCGGAAAGAAGTATTTATTGTCCAATTTACTTCTTGCTTTAATAGGATTCATAAACTATATTCTCAATTTAAACTGTTATCTATATACTTTTGTAAATCCATTCCATTTAAAGAACTGAATTATTAAAATACATGTAAAAAATGGTTATGGTGGATTAGTTTCATTTAAAAAAATATCTTGTCATTTCGTTTTTAGTAACAAACACTATGTAAGTCTTTGATTTAATTTATTTTTGTATATTTGATCTCGTTTTTATAATTTATCTTTATTATTTTATCGGTTAATTTTTAATTCAAAATTACTACCAATCAGCAACAGCACCAATAAAATTATTAAATAACAGTTCCGTATTACTCTTTTTTACCGCATTAGTGGCCATTCGGGCTAAAAGTCAAGCTCATATACCCTTGGTTTGTTGATGACGAGATTGGGCCTGCTGTACAGCGGGTGATTTTTATTAAATGGTTCTTCACCCCCTCCTCATCTACGTATACATGGGTACATTTTATCTCAATCTTACCGTCCTCATCTCTTACCTATAAGTGTGATTAAATTCGAATAGCCTAGACAAGTTGTAAGATCCAGCGTATAAGAAAAGTTATTGTTAAGATAACACGTTTAAGTATAGTTTTTTTTATTTGTTTGGTGTATTTAACGTGCACGTTCTGAAAAAAAACTGATTATATCAGCACACGAGATCTTCTATCAGCAAGAGCAAAAGGGCCTACCCATTTTTATGGAAAGATATTTTCACATACCTTACAGGGATATTTTATATTACACAATCGACATGGTACCGACGGCTTTACTTCCCCTCCTAAGGAAGTTATGCTACGGATTTTTATCGCTAAAGAAAATTTAAACATCAACCCCGGTTGGGTATGAACCCATGATCATCGGTGAGCACTTTACCTCAAGACCACCAAGTTGAGTTCAGTTTACTAAATCACAAAATTTTATAAGAGAAAATAACCTTTTATTCCTTTTAGATGATCGCTAATTCCTCCGGGAAATAAAAACACACAACAATATAGCAACAAATCTCAAACTATCCCCGTAGGGTGATTTCCATACAAAGTCAGAGAGTGTTTGTTGTCATCACTCAGATTGAAATTAGTAGATCTTAATCCCACCCAACTCCAAATAGGACAACAGCGCGTGTTTCTTTTGCAACGGTTGAGTTTGTGCGACATTATTTTAATCATATTTAAAGTCATTTAACCCAAACGAAAGCCACGCCGATACCTTATTTTTCACGAGTGCCTTTTGTTATTTGCCTTTACGCTCTACAACCTCCCATATAAAAAAGTAAACAATTTTACGGTGAAAGCTCTCGTTTTCTTTATGTGACGATTTTATCTTTTAAAGATTTATCTTTGCCAACAACAAATAAAGTTCTATTGAAGGAAGGCAGTCACTTACTTGTGTAAAATATATTAAGGTAGTGTACAGTTTTTTGGGGCAAAATTTTAGCCGTTGGCTCGTGTGCTAGCTAATATAATATGTAGGTTTTAAAGTTCACGTTAAATACCTCAAATAAGTAAATAAAAATAATTTAGCCGTTGAATAGTACATAAGATAATAGCTAGAGTTCGATTTATATAAGAAATAACTTTTTTCATCGCTAAGAAAATTAATAAAACAATAGTCATATTTTCACACAAGTCATGTGCTCCACAGCTGTCATTTTTAAAAGATAATATTAGTATCCATTAAATAATACTGCTAATCAAATACAATGTTATCAGTGTTGACCGCAAAAATAATTTGTTTATGTTTTCTAAAAATCACTTCCTACCAGAATCCTACTATAATGTCTTCCCGCGATAAAATAAAATTGTTAGAAATATAATCTACTATAATTATAAAACAAAATGTATTATAAGATTGTATTATTATGTTGTTGTTTTTTGCGTTGCTTAAGTTCTTATATGCATGCGCTTTCTGGATTATGTAAATTTAAGTCCATAAGTTTCAAAGCCAGGCTTGTCTAAAGACTTAATCTATAGAGTATAGATAATGAAGATTATTAGAGAAGGTGAGGGCTCAATAGTGTGGTCAGGGGATGAGAAAATCACAAAGATAAATCACATGTAGAAAACCACCTTCAGTGACATCGCCGAGATTCAAACACTGTGAACCTTAGGGTGGGGATACAGGGAACGCGGAAAAGAGGAGTGATTTGCAGTTCCTCTAAAAAAACTTTTTTTTGCCAAAATAAATCAATTATTGCTCTAATAGAAACAGAGAGTTTAATTTTCTTCACATAGTTACCTCAACAGTTCTTGAATATCGGTCAAAGGTGTCCTGGAATTTAATGACAACTTCCTCTCTATTTAAAAAAGGTTGTCCTCTAATGACGATATGCTCACAACAGATATTCAACAACTGTTGAGGTCTCCACGTGAAGAAAATTAAACTCTATATTTCTACTGCAACAATGTTTTATTTATTTTATCCCAAAAAATGTTTGTTATAAGAAACTGTAAAAAGTACTGACCTTTTCTCGCGTCCCCTACACCGCCACCTTANTCAAAATACATTGTTTTACATACTGTACTACACTTTGTTTGCCCTGAAAAGGTAACAAGCATTAATTGCTTGGTTTCACTATGGTGTAGCTCTTAAGATATGTCCACAGCGTAATCAGTAAGGTTCAGATTTTGATCACACCAACAATGTTCATAAGTACAGTGCATACACTCTTTTCATGATCCTCTTTTTGGAGAAATATGTATTTTATAGGTAATTATTTGTCATTTTTTAATTTAAGATTATATTTTCTTGGTTTGCGTTATTTTTTTAGTCAATTTTAGGCATTTTTGAGTCATTTTGAGGCAGTCATGTTAAATAATTATATTTGTAAATACTAATGATATTTTCTAAATGCATACATATTTGAACATAATTGTTTCAACACACAATAGCCTGAATGAGAAAATAATGAAATAGGTGAAATTTGTATCCTCTTTTCTTGTTTGGTTGTAAAATACACGTTCCTGGTGAGACAATGCAGCTAAGTTGGAGAGCGTTGCTTACGGAGCGGGCTGCTATTACTTCTGAAGTACATATTTGTAAATCAATGTTAAATTTAGCAGAATGCAAGAGTTTAGTTTTTAAAGGTTTTTCATTGAATTTTACACCTGTAAAGTGCGTGTTTAATTCAGTCGTGTGTATTTATTACGAGTTTTTGTTTATATTTTTAGATATATTTTTTTAAATTTAAGGAAATCTTTTAGAAATCTAGTTCGTTTGTAGGTCTTTAAAATCCAGTCCCTGGTAGCCAGTGAGGAGTGTACTTTTATGTTACGTATCTCATCACGCCCACGTAATTTATAGCCCCATCATTAGGTCCGAGATAATTTCTCACCACTTATAACGGAAAGTCTTGACTTTTGAAACTAGTCCGGACAATAATAGCACGCTATTGTGATGAATAATTGAACTCCTCTCACACGAAATGTATTTTTCTTATTTGTTTTTGCAAAAGACGTTCCCTTCACCTCTGAATAATACTTACTTTTACTATGGTAAAGTTATCTAACTGAAGACGTAAGTGACTTTGGAAGTGAAACAAAATACGTTCAAATTAGTTGAGCAAGTTTTCCTCCCATTCCGTTTCAAATAAAAAATATAGTTTGACTTTTAAAATTTTTTAAACTTAGCTTTTGTCAAATAAGGGATGAAGATAATTGAGAGGGAACGAAGCTACATAATTATGAGTTGCATGCCCTGTACTCATCACCAGGCATTGTTAGGATAGTCAAATTCAAATCTCACGAGTTACTGTGGGCAGGACATACAGCGCGAATGGGATAATCTAGAACCGCGTTCAAAGTATTGATTGACTGGCCAACATAATGGATAAAGAAAGTCCCGTAAGAAAACCTAAACGAAGCTGGGAGGATAACATTTGAATATACCTGAATAATATGTGGTGTAATGAGGTAGACTGAATAAAACTATCTGAAGATAGGAATAAGGTGTGATGAGGTTAACTGTAGCTCACGATAAAGATAAGTGGCGTACTTTTGTAAGTATGGCAATAAACTTTCTAGTTCCTAATGTAATAGAGTACGTAAGTAAGTAAACTCTTAACGTCACAATAATATTTTTATCCGTACGCCATGTTTTATTACTAGCTATTCGAGCTATCCAATAATCTCCCTAATGGAATTAGGATAAAGAAAGTAGAATTTAAGAGGGAATTTAGCTGAATTTGCGTATAAGGAGCGTAAGAAACAATTCTCATTAAAAACATCTCAATACGCAAGATAAGAACTCTAAATATTGAGCACCTTGTCACCGGCAAATTAGACAGAACGATACTTATGCCTTTGTTTGCGTACCCGCTGGAACGGGCTAAGAGATTGGCCAGCCTCGATTTAATATTAAACTTTTAAAACAAGATTGCTTCCTGTATTGCTTTTTAACATCTTTTGATGGAGATTATTAGATCTGTAGGGGTCAGATAATCAAAAGATTCACTTCTACGAATATGTTAACCCATCGCCAGTCACGAATGTAAATTGTGCTTTTTAAAATTATGTAAATGGTTTTACTAAAGATAAATTGATATAAGAATTGTAGGTGTAAGCTTTATTTTTTTCGGTAACTTCAAGTCTCTAGGGTTATCTTCTTTCTTTTGGTGTGTGTGAAACTTGTTTCTCGCTACAAAGCTTGAAAGTAGTCATTGCTACCATTAATCAATCACTGTTACACAGGTCCAGTGCAAGTTCTTGAACTAACCACAGAGCAACACGTTTCTTGGTCGACCAACTACTTCTGAGTCAATCCAAGGTGTTCGTTTCATCCAATGATTCTTTATGTTCTATCCGTTTATTAAATAAAGTTCATTCTGCGATGTAAAAGTTAGCACTCGCAGCTTTTAGAGAGTTGGGATGTAGATCGATGTTAAAGATCCGATATTTGCGCCATTGATTTTTGCTGGTCGATGATTTTGAAAAATTGATGTCGTATACTGATTTGTGAGAAACCTTTAGCTACATACATGAACTCGAAATTTCGTTGCCGCACTTATAAAAGTACGCTCCACATCCCTATCTTGAGCTAGTTCTGTCCAGTCCCCATCATTACACCCAATTTATTTTTGGTTAATTCTAATGTTATCTTCCCATCTGCGTCTAGGTCTTCCCATTGGTGTCTTACCAGTAAATATCCTGAGCACGGCTCTAGATTCTTACAGTTGCGGGTGACCTGACTGTCTAGGGGTAAGGACTCTGACTTGTGTGCTAGTGGTCCTGGGCTCAATACTCGGTCCCGGCACAGATTTATCTGATTACCAAACCCTTCCTTCACCTCTGACAAAACGTGTATTAATAACAACTTGTGAATGTGTGGAATGCCAGGCTTCCACCTTGGTTCGGATCCCACGTTAAGCTGTAGGTCCTCCATTTCATATCACAATCACCCTACCATTTCACATTAGCGTAAGTATGTATACCCTGAACGGCTAGTAAGACGTGGTGCTAATAATAATTACAGTTGCGCTTCATGTCCGGCCTACCATAATCTACTAGATTTAATTATTATATAGTCTTGAGATAAGAACTAGGCATGCAAGTCAACATTATATAACCTCCTTCACTCCCCAGTATCTTCATACCTATTTGGGCCAAATATATTCCTCTGTACCTTGTTGTCAAACATCCTAAATTTATTTCCATGATTTAAGCTAAGAGACCACGTTTCACACGCATAAAGACCAACTGGTAAAATTATTTTGTAAATTGTGAGTTTCACATTAGTGACCGAATAAAAGCATGTATTTTTTGACTTTATTCTTTTCCTAATTTACTAGTTAAGATCGTTCCTAAATATTTAAACTCATTAACCATATCAAATGATGTTGTTCGCTGAAGATTATAAATTATCGTCTTCAATCTGTGTTTTCTGTGTGATCATATATTATTTTTATGAGCATATTAAAATTTGATAATACACTTTTTAAATGACGATAACAAGTATTGTTGAATCTAGACGAGTCTATGTCAGAGATTCAAGAACAGTTGAGATTATTATTTGTAGAAAATTAAACTCAACACATCTACTGATCAATATTTTATTTATTTTATCCAAAAGAATTTTATTGTTACATACAAAAACTATTAACATAATAAACCTAACTAACGTTTCCTTCCCTCTCACCTTAAGTCACTGATAGCCTAGCTCTGACACTAAAGTGAAAAGAAGCCTGCAGTGGACTGTGTACACCCCTGTCCTCCCTCTCAGCGCAAACTTGTTAATAAGGCCCAAAAAGAATCGACATCAGTGCCGACCGATGAGCTCATGTTCCGCAAATACCCGTGGCAGGTTTTCTTGACCTCCCCACCGAAGACATTGACTGGTAGGCTTTGGGAGTGACCGTCAGAGCGTTGCACTATTACACCCTCGCCATTACCGGGACATGCGACGGTACTTACTGGAGTACCGACTCCGTCAATGGGGGTGTATTTAACTCACGCTCTACTGTTACGGATACTTCCGCGGTTCCCACACTGCCTGGTCAGCTCCTGAAGAAGTAGATGCAAAAGGATATGGTGGGGAAAACTTCGATGACGTGGTCAGAACTTTATCCAGAAAATGGGCTTAAAATGCCGCACAAATTACTATAGCGCCTTCAGCCTAGCTATACATATATATATATATATACTGATTGATTATATCAGCACACTATTTAAAACTAAATTAAATTTAGAACAAACACACCATCCAGCCCCCTGATGTTAATTCATCACTGTAAAAGGGGAAGCCTAACATATTTATATACCGACAAATAAAGTTGCTATCACAACTTTAAATTCAATTACTTCAGATTTGTTTCCATATTAATATTGATTTGTAGTGTAACAGCTCAGAATTACAATTAATAAAATTAATTGAGTATTTTAGCAGTTAATATTTTACTGGCGAAGTTTTGGAATTGTTGAGGCCAGATTTTTTTTAAAGCGAAGTCGAAGCTAATATTTGTTTCGAAGTCAAGTCAAAGTTTTGAATCTTCCGTACACCCCTAATTACCTATCTTATATTTCCAATGGCGATATATAAAATGGGCATAGCAACTGGTCCTCCCATATGGTGTCACTCTAATCCGGTTTGTCAGTTTACTGCTTAGGTTTCACACTCCAACGGAGGACCAGTTGGCCCTGTATCGGAAACTTCAGGCGCCGTGAGGATGGAAAAAAATAAAACAGGTGCGCCTGTTGTGACGTCAGCATAACGGTCAATACTTTTATACGGGGGGAGGGATATGTTGGGAGGCCAGTCATCTCTGGTAATTGGTTGAAATGCATAATATGTTGAGCATGTTTGTGGGAGTGATTAGTAAATATGTAACCAATAAAAAGGGTTGTATAAGTGTAACATATGGTATTATTCGTCGGTTCAATGATTAGAAAGCAAGTCTCTACATCTTGACATTAAGAGTTGAGTTCATTGATGAACCTTGACATTAGGAGAGACGTTTGTTAACAAAGTTTTGACCCGCTTCAGTGATCGAATGGTCTAAGGCGTCACTTTCGTGTTAGACTGGCCCGCCGATGACGGATAGATTGGGGTTAAAATACCAGTCGGGTCTCCTGAAGGTGTTTTTTTCTAAATGGTTTCCCACTTCCCTTCCTCATCTCTACCCCATTAAAGTAATAATCATATATGCGTATAACCTGAACAGGTGGTAAGACGCGGCGATAAATAAAGGTTTCAATTCATAGGGGGGAAATTATGTGCAAAGATACATACATAACAGATGTGTCAACTTTTTTTCTTATCTCCTAGATCTACTTACACACATTATTGTTTTTAAAATTTTAAAATACCAATTTTTAAATACTACTACATGTTTAAGCTTATATTACTTCTTTAACTAACAAAGTTATTCTTTCACGATTACACAAAATACTTTCAAAAACATATTGAAGACTGTTTGAGGATTTGTTTTGACCACCTCTCTTCAAACCCTCACCCCAGAGGCGTCTCGCTACCAGCCCGACCCATACATATTTAATCAAACTAATGAAGAAGGTAGAATTTAGAGGAACCTTGCACGCCTTTGTGTCAGGTGAGATTGGGATAGCCCACCCTCAGTATACTCAGCCAGGATTCGAGCCCCGACCTCATCATAACATGCATACAAGACTACATGAGCTTGAAATTTAGTTTGCGTGCAGGTGAGGTATATTAATCTGTATTTAAAATGTTTTGGTTAAGACTATATTTGTAGTTTAATTCCCAACAGATGGGTGAAATGCATTTTTCAAAACAATTGAATTTTTTAATTTACATAATCTTATGTGTTGGAAATATATAGATCTTTTAGCACCGTATCTCACCAACCGTTCGTTTAGGGGTACGTTAATATAATAATTACAATAATGGTTTTAGAGTTGAGGAAGGATACCTTTAGAGGAAGTGTACACGCATTTGCATGGAGAGAGAGGAGGGAGGAGATATAGAGTGTGGGAAACCGTTTTATAAAAACCACCCTCGGTACACCGAACTTAGATTCGAACCTCGATTTTCCCGTCATCTGCAGTCTAATCTACTGCAAGAGTGACGCCTTAGATCATGCGGCCACCGAAGTGGGTATGTTGGAAATAAAGTTATCAAATCGAATCGTGGTACCTGTTGTGTAGCATTCGGAACGAGAATTTCCACTTGCTTCGTTACTGACTCTTTTTTTTTTAAATTGAGCACCACGTCTTATTAACCAGTCGTGCTACACGCATATGTAGACTGTGATTTCGGTTGGAAGAACAGCAGAGAAATTCAAATATATTTCTTCGTGGACAACATTGATAACATTTAATTTTATTATTTATGTTATTTAATAGTTATTGATAAAAATCTATCAAATGTGATAGCTGCAGATAACATGACTTGTGTGAATATTTTAAAATTGTGTTAGTAACTTTAGTTAATAACTTATAATGTTCTTCCTACCAAAACCATACTATACCAATGTGTTAGAGATGATTAATGTTTAATTTAGAAGAAGTGTACCAGAATTTGCGTGGAAGAAGAATGGAAAACCATTCAGGAAAAACACCTTTAGTACACCCGACCAGACCATCCGACCATCTATGCTGTTCATACCAGTCTTAACATCAAAACGCATCTATCATGCGCGCTTCAAATTTAAAAAAAAGTTCTTTGTTACAATCTAAAGCCTAACCATTCGTCAACGTTGAAAACATTCAATGCCAGTCTCGTTGATGAACGCCATTGACATTTCTGCACGCCGTCGCAAAGAAACGTAAGCTATTTGTCTGTAACTACGTGCGTCCATTGTCGTCGGGGGGCGGGAGTGGGTGAGGAGATTAAGAGGAACTGTGAGAAAAGGGGGGAAGTGGGGTAATATAGGCGCCAGAGGATGAACTTTGCTTTGATTCCCATACAAGTGCGAGCCGACTTCTCCTGTACCTCGTGCCCTCTCTGTCCTTTTAAAGTGCGTAAGACTACGTACAACAGGACCTCGCTTCGTGCTTCGCTTTGATGTGAATCGGACGTGATCTGTGTTCGAGATAAGGATATTTTAAAGTCCTTAAAATTTGTTTTCCGTCTCTTCCTGGTTCTGTTAGCCATTCACAATTTTTGCTTCGCAATCAAGGTACCGCTAGTGGTTCGTTCTTTTTTAATATGGTTTTTAAATGAAATTGTACTGGATTAAATGACAAATTACGATTTTTAAAAAACTTCAGAGTGATTCACAATATAATTTGCACACAAAAATTGTCATAGGAAGAACATTATTTGACAGTTATAAAAGTGTTTTTGTGTTATCACCACGTATTACTACCAGTTCGTGTTATACGGCATTTGCGTGGAGGGAAAGTGGAAAATCATTTTGGAAAAAACCTTGGTACACTCCACCGAGATTCGAACCCTGGTATATCCGTTATAGGCAGTCTAGTTTACTGTGACAGTAAAGCTTTATACCATGCGGACACCGAAGTGGGTGAAAAGCAAATTTATTAGATTTATTTTAACATATTAATATGTAAAGTCATTAAGATATACATCTGTCACTATTGATATTATCGTTATCTATAAAACAACACTTACTATACAGGATGAGGCATTTAAGTTCATACACCAGAATATCTCTAAAACGAAACATTTTAGAAAAAATTGTTTCGAACAAAAGTTTTTTTATTTGTTTTTGAGAGGGGAAGGGCAGAGCACTAGCTATTTTTGATTTGGTGGAGGTCTTCAAGGTTATTTTGAGGTCAACTATGTTTTTTTACGAAAACCTTTAAATTTTTTAAGGGTATTTTGCTAAACACATTTTATTAAACACAAAAGGGTGACCTAGCGTAAAGTGTAAGACTTCTGCGGTGCTAATAATAATATTAAACACAAAACCAAATTTTTTTTTCTTAACAATTTTCTAAATGAAATACATTTTTGAAGATAAAGATATTTTTAATTGTATTATTATATAACAATTTTTATTCGAGAATTTTGTATTACATTAAAAGGGTATCGATGTTAATTGATAATAATTTTGAACATTTATTAAACTAATTTTACAAATAATTTTGTATTTAATTTAATAAAAAGGTTCTAAAATAAAAATTGTTATAAAAAATAAAAGTTAAAATATTTCCAAAAATTGATGTCAAATAAAAATGTTTTAGGCAAAAAATAATAATATTTTTTGTGTGATAAAACTCCGTTAAAAATATAGGTTTTCATTTAAAAAACAAAATTAACTCTTAAATAACCTTGAACACGTCTATCAAATCTAAAATAACTAGTATTGTTTTCGCTTAACCCCGTCGTCCCCCCGCCACCAAGAAAAACAAAAAATGTTTGTTCGAAACATTTTTTTAAATACTTTGATTTCGGGATATTCTGGTTTCTCAAAGTGCCTCACCCGGTACGGTAAAATGTTATCAATAATGACCGCAAAAAAAAAATGTTTGTATTTTCTAAAAAGTTATTTCTACCAAAATCCTACTGTAACTCAAAAGAATATAAATTCGTTGTGAAGGCCTACAACGTTCTTTAAGTGCAATCACATCTTAATATTTACATAAAACATACTCAGGTAAAACCCATATGTTGGCAACAAATACCATTTGTTTGAAAACAATGACAGCCTGGGAATAATAGGCCTTCTCGCAAAATCAAAGGTCCAGGGTATGGTTCCTGTGCCCAGGTGTTTGTGCGTGTATTCCTGAACCCTGACCGGGAAAGTTGGAATTTGATCCCGACTGAGAGCATTTGAGGTGGATCCTCTATGTTATTTCGGGTGCACTTCCGATTAAAACCCTCTCTTTCTTATCTCTCTTATTAAATAAGTATTTACCCCACTTTGGTCGTCGAATGAATGTCTAAGGCGTCATACTCTTGAAAGAGTGTACTTCCGGTGAAGGGGAGATCAAGATTCGAATATCAGTCGGGTGTAATAAGGGTGTTTTTTCCTAAATGGTTTTCCACTATCTATCCACGCAAACACGTGTACACTTTCTCTAAATTCAACCTTCCTAATATATGTGTAACTAGTAAATAAATATGCGTACAACCTAAACGGGTAGTAAGACGCGGCGCTATTTGTTTATTTTTGATATTCTCATAATTGAGCGTGCATGAAAAAAAAATAGGGTCGATTTATTATCATATAATCTTGTTCCGTTTTAGTTTCTAAAATACACAAATTAATTTTAACTTTTATAAATTTTAAAACTTATATTTATTTTAGTACGGGAAGAAGTCATTTAAGCAAGTTTAAATTTTGTTCTAAATCATTCCGATATAAAAAAGAGGTTTTTTTCACTCTCGTCCAAACACTTTTTTTCTAAGTAACGCTAATTCAAGGTTCAACACCCGCCGCTGACGGTCGTAAGGTGCGTGCCGAGGTCTCCTGAGACCGGTTACGACGATAGAAAAGTGCCGAAAGGTATGCTGAGGATAGCACACATACGTGTCGTACCAGTCCCCTCCACTCTCACGCATTCTCCCCCGTTGTTTTTTTCATGCGTCCAGCTATAATTATCGTCCCGCGATATACTCCTCCATTACCAGCAATCTACGCGTGGGATCACCATATGGAGGGAACAGGCACTAGGTGCATTACCTCCTCACGTCAGCTCGATAAAGAAAAGGTACTGTGGTATACGGAACATACGCGTATAATCGGAGGGGTGGGGCCCGAATCTGTTGAAAAGTGATGGACGTCTACAGCTAAAAGATCAAGCAAGCTTCCCGTACCCGAAATGGTGTTGTGTGTTTAAATTTGGGTTTAATATCGCTTTCAACAACAGGGCTACCCTCTTCGGTCATCGCATGGTCTAAGGAGTCACTCTCACAATATACTGTACTGACGATGATGGGAAGATAGGGGTTCGTATCTTGGTCGGGTGTACAGAAAGGTTTTTTAAATGATTATCCCTTCTCCTCCCACGCAAATGTAACTACACTTCCCCTAAATTCAACCTTCCTTATACCTAACACATCAACGTAATTAGTAAGTTACATTTTTATGTGTACAATCCGGATGGAGGGTAAGACACGGTGCTAAGAAACCAACAAATAAAATCAAGGCTATTAATCACTTACTATAGGGAATAGTGAGGGAAGAGGTAGTATAGAGGAAAGGCACCTACATCCGTGGGGAAAAAGAATGAGAAAACCAAAGTGATGACTCACATGAGGAAAACCTCCTCTCAGTTCACTCGGCCAAGATTTAAACCTCGACCTTATCTTCATCGGAAACCCAGTATACCATGAGTTTGACGCTTTAAGCCACGAGACCACAAGTTTAGATGTATAAGAGCTGTGTATGGCGTCAGACTTGCAAAATACTAGGTTGACTGAGGTTAGAAACCCTGCCAAGGTCACTGAGAGGGAGTTTTATTGCCTCGTCTCCACCCGGGTTCGAGAAATACCTCTATTTTGGTAGGAAGGATGCTCTTAAAGGCTTTTTATCCTACCAAAATACTACTAAACAATAGGATTCTGGTACGAAATAAGGCCTTTCAGAGCGGGCTTCCTACCAAAATACGTGTCTGTGAGGCTGTCACAGAGCTGTAAGCAAAACTTAATCTCTCAAGACTCACCTTCGCAGGCGAAACCGTCGCCCATGTATCCAGGGAAGCAGGTGCAGTGGAAGCTGCCCAGTGTGTTGGTGCAGTGGGCGAACACATCGCACGGTCTGTACTTGCATTCGTTCTCATCTGGAACAAGAATAATTCACGCTTCATTATATAACGTCATTATTTGGGGAGGATTGTCCGACTACCTGAACCTTAACGTTTTTTTAAGTTTACACAAATCTACATATCAATTATAAAAATCTATTTTAATCTGTAACTATATTTAGAGGTATGTTTACTTGTGGTAAATCATTTTGTGCAAAAACTCTTTATTTTTCTTAATTGCGTGAGAAATTCCAACTTATCCTATTGTCATAATAATAATAATAATTTATTTTGTAATAAAGATTTATTTTAACTAAATATGAGCAAAAACAAAAAAAAGTAATTTTTAGAGGGTGTTTCATCTTAAGGCGATTGGCCCTTTTCATCTGGCGTGGAAATTCAGAGCCATGGGAACAAACGGTATTCTTCAAGAATTTTTATTGTTTTGCAATTTTATTTTCGGAAACGGTTTTTTCAAAAATAAGAAGCATGTTGATTATGTTATGCTTTTTGTATACACACCTACTCTATAATTTTAACAATGATCAAAAATAAATAGTTGTGACATTTTTCAATAGAAAACTGCCGGCTGCATAACATAAGATAATAAAATGTGACACCTAATAAACATTGATACATTATCTTAAAAGAGGTGTTGAAAATATTACTATAAAAACTACACTCGTTATCAAGAAAACTGATATTTCCAAACGTATGAGTTTTCCGCAAGACCTTTCCTGTAGCTAGTGCCATCTACGGTTTCCATGACCCATCTGTCCTTGTTGGTACGGAAGGATACTTTTGTCAGTTGTCAAGCCACGCCACACCTTTCACCAACCCACCCACCATCCCACAAAATAGTTTTTCGACTTGCACTTGACAGGGCCAAGGGCCTTAAGGTAATTCGACTGTTAAAATGTTATTGCACAATTCTACCAAATATATAACTAATTATAAGCTATAAATAGTGAGTTAATGATTTCAAATCATTACAGTTCTCGAGCTACAAAGGAAACTTATTATTTTACACAATTAAATATGTAAAAAGTTACTATCATTATGATATTATAAAATGTTTATTTGTGTGGTGGACACCTCATGTGAATGTATAGTTATAACAAATTACAGACCCATACATTAATTATTTTACCAGTAACAATGGTATGCAAAAAGGACAAAAAAAAGTTTGTCTCTTTATAACTTTAATGATTTAAAGTACTTACGTGATAGTTGTTTGGTCGTTCTATGTGTTATAGTACATGTTTCATAACATTTATATAAAGAATACGACCACAGTGAAAATTACCATAGAATTGAAACTAGGATAAATGTTGGCAAGGTAATTATTAAAATTTCAATCTTTCCACTCGTTATATGATTACTATAAGGTATTATGCTATTTTATTAAACTAATTTTTTTTATCATTCATAATCGCTCGTATTTTTGTTGTAATTTTGCTCATGTTTGCAGCAACTTGAAATCTCTCCAATTGCCGCATGTGCATATATATACACATGTCCAAAGATAGGTTGAGTACAATGACTGCCTCGCTGTCTAGCAAATAGCCCGCAAAAATTATTCGGTGATCTGGACAGTAGTGAGGACAATGGACTATTTGTGAAGGTAGTGTGACTTGAACACTACTGTGTGGACAACGGACTCTTTGTAAAGGGATAGAGACTTCAACGTTAGTATGGACAACGAGCTCTTTGTGAAGAGATGGAGACTTCAACGTTAGTATGGACAACAAACTCTTTGTGAAGGGATGGAGACTTGAACGTTAGTATAGACAACTAACTCTTTACGAAGGGATAGAGACTTCAACGTTCGTGTGGACAACGTACTCTTTGTGAAGGGATGGAGACTTCAACGTTAGTAGGGACAACGAACTATTTGTGAAGGGATGGGGACTTCAACGTTAGTATGGACAACAAACTCTTTGTGAAGGAATGGAGACTTCAACGTTAGTATGGACAACTAACTCTTTACGAAGGGGTGGAGACTTCAACGTTAGTGTAGACAACGTACTCTTTGTGAAGGGATGGAGACTTCAACGTTAGGATAGACAACGAACTATTTGTGAAGGGATGGAGACTTCAACGTTAGTTTGGACAACAAACTCTTGTGAAGGTATGGAGACTTCAACGTTAGTATGGACAACGAACTATTTGTGAAGGGATGGAGACTTCAACGTTAGTATGTACAACAAACTCTTTGTGAAGGGATGGAGACTTGAACGCTAGTATAGACAATGAACTATTTGTGAAGGGATGGAGACTTCAACGTTAGTGTGGACAACGTACTCTTTTTGAAGGGATGGAGACTTCAACATTAGTATGGACAACGAACTATTTGTGAAGGGATGGAGACTTCAACGTTAATATGTACAACTAACTCTTTACGAAGTGATGGAGACGTCAACGTTAGTGTGGACAACGTACTCTTTGTGGAGGGATGGAGACTTGAACGCTAGTATAAACAGTGAATTTTATGGAGAGATACGTATACTATTATATTAATATAGACAGCAAACCCTTTGTGACGTGAGGCATTAAACCTTCAAGATGTAAAATTCACGATAATAATCCAAACGATCGGTAATTGGACATCGTAGAGGTAATTTTACAGCGTATATTCATAAACTACTTTCTTATTTATTGCGTGATAAGTAACTTAAATACTATGGCAGTAAGATAGTTTCCCCTTAGGAATGGTTTCCTACTCTGTCTTACGATCGAAACAGTATTATAGAATAAATACCTTTTGGAAATGTTAGATGGTCACTAAAGGGCTGAGACAATAGGAATCGCATTCAAATGAGCACACTAAGGTTGACCTTCGACGTAAACATTTGACTAAGATAGTCAAATATGAATAATCAAACTAGTTAATTTTGGACTTACAAGCATTTGTAAGCGTCGTCGCTCATACGCGATAACCATTCGACAAAGCTTGGAAAAATCTTGTTTGAAGAGTCACAATCATACATGTTTTTTATTGTACTCATCGCTTGTAGTACTCTAAAATTTAAAGAAGGAGTGTAATTTATTTTCCCTTATATTGTATATACAGTCCATTAAACCTTAAAGGTATCATTCTTATCCAGACATATTACACTAAGGCCCTATCTTAGTTATAAGTTTCTCCATAGTGGAATAATGCAAGGTAAGTGAACAAAACAGTCGGTGTCTGGTCAGTTGAAAGACGTATCTATAATCGTTGCTGGTCCATTTCCTATTCTTTGGGATAAAAAACACACAATAAAAACCTTGTTTTTATAATGATCTAGAAGGGTAAAGTATGCAAAGTAAAAAAAAAACTATCTGCTCCTTCTGATTAAGTATATCTTTCTTACGATGAGCGTGTAGTATTTGCATGTGTAATAGGGCAGTCTATGGACGAAACCTCTTAGGGAAATTCCTGCGCATGCACCAAACATGAAATGGCCTGAAAACATCCGTCTTGGAATTAACAACACCGCAGTGAGTTGAATTGCTGGCTCAACTTGTTTTGAATTGCTGGCTCAACTTGTTCTACCATCATACGTTATTTTTATAGAGGAAAATGTAATATTATGGCTCATGTTTTATTAGTTATTTGAAAAATAAAGTGATGTAATACATGCATGCCTGCATGGATTAATGTAATGCAGCCGTTAAATTCACTGGAATCTATTGATTAACATCGCATGCCACTATATTATAGTTTATTTAAATTTCGTAACGTGTGGAAAATTATAAACCTATTTACGTCACCATCCTTGTACTTTTAGTTAAGGAGACATATTACAAATATAGGGGACCCCAGTTTTACTGCAGACAACGCCTAAAATATACACTCGTATTATATATTTTTGTTTCTTCATAGTGTTACTAACGCATGCAGCCTATGTTTACAGGACATCCTGTGTTCGGATCCTGACAAGATCAATGTGCGCCTTGATAGTTCTCGACATGCATGTGTTAATAATTATTCGTGGGCGTTAGATTCTACTGTTTGGTATTTGAGCGCCACTTAGCTAAGTATCTTAACAACGTTTTATAATGATGTTATTATCACATGTAAAATGATTATTAAATTTACTAATTTAGTTAGATTTATTGATGTATGTTAATGTGATTAACAAATTAATAACAACTATGGCCTTTACGACACTAAAAACAGAATTTGTTGACCGCCAAAAAGCGAGTAAGAGTGTTTAAGGTGGGGATGAAGTGAACGCAAACATAAGTGCAGTATTTTTTGCAGACTTTATATAAAAACATTGGCTTGGGCAAATAAATAAAATATTGCTTCAGTACAAACACAAGAGTTTAATTTTCTTCGCGTGGTGGTGGCAACACTCGTTGAATATCTGTCACGAGCATTGCGGCATTTGAGGAGAAACTTTTTTTAAAAGGTGTCATTAAATTCCAGAGCACCCTTGACAGATATTCAACAACTGTTGATATCACCATGTGAAGAAAATTAAACTCCATGTTTCTACTGGAGCAATAATTTTATTTTATTTTGGCCAATTAAATAATTTTCTGCAAAAACTGCAAAAATATTACTCTTTTTTTTTCTCACGTTCCTTACACTCCCACCTTAATGCACCTCCTTACTGATCGACTGCTAAAAATCAAGTGTTCTTCCGGTATTACTTCGGGGTATTCGATTCCAATTATGAGTCTTCAGGAAGACTCCACCGGTAGCAAGTAAGCTCTTGATGAAAACCCGTGATGGGGATAATGTGCAAAGAAATACGTGGTTTGTAATAACGTTACTGGGAGGATATAATAATAAAGGAGCTCTTCATTTCCTGTTTGTTCATAGCGAGCGTCTGTCACTTCGGTGCCGCATGACTGGCGCACCACGACACAGCGTCACCATAAAGTTTTTGGGAGTCACGTACCAGCACGGGGAACCCGACTTGGCGTCAAGACTATTTTAACTTCAAGCTGGATCTGTTTCTGTGAAGATGCCTTCAAAACTTACAAGCCCGGTTTGTTCCCTCTTTCACTAACGTCCATTTCCGTTGCTTGGTCCAGTTTTATACATCCAACGGTTAAAAAATCTACTAGATCTACTTCGACGTATTCATAAGTCAAGTCATGTGAAATGGAACTGTCACTTTTTATAGATACAAGAAATCTATATATAAAACACCACGATAATGAAAGTAAGATGTTTTCCAATTTTTGTAGAAATTTTTTTAAAGTCCTACTTTTGAAAATTTGAATGTACATCTAGGGTCTAAAATAGTGTTGTATTTGAGAAGACCCATATATTCATATTATAATTCATCTATTTTAATTTCTGGAACTCTGGTTGGGGGTTTACTGCTAAGTGGGTTGTCCTAAGTTAAGTTATGTAATAATGTGTGTGTCGATATAGCCCGATGCTTGGAAAGTACAGATCAAATGTCCCAGTGTAAATCATTATATTAAATTATTTCCAACTAAAAATTAGGGTTTAATCCTCATTCAGCATTACATGTATGATATTTACTCGTAACGGAGACCTTGCTGTCTAAGGAGTTATACTCGTGTTGCAATTGGTTCATAGCTTACAAACAGGCAGGGATTATAAGCACCAGGCTTAGATATGAGGGCGGGTTTTTTTAATATGAGAATTTTGTTATCCCTCTCTCTCTTTCTTCACCACAATAATGTGTCTGCATTTCTCCTAAACTATCTTCTCTATCTCTACCTCATGTATTTATTCGTTAAAAATATTGATGTTAAACACAAAAGCAAATTAATAAAAAGTGTAAAATATAACCTTAAGGGAACCTGAAGGAAAAAGCGAGAGTTTTTTAAGAGCTCCAAAAAATTTCCCTTAAAAGAACAAGGATGAAAAACTCACGCCGAATTTATCCCCAAATACAGGTGGGGTTTAACGAAATGTCCCACCATAAAGTAATAATAGTAACTTGGGGCATCGTTTCAAAATGCAATCAGTGCGCTGCCATTGTGAGAGCTTGAAGAGAAAAAACTTTAGTTTAGTACTGTCTCCCACTCCTAGGAATTTATTGCTGATTGATGTCTGGACCAGGAAAGAAAGAAAATAACCAGGTCTAGAACAAGCTTCGTCAACAGATTACCTAACTATGAACCGCGGGATGTGGTCTGCAAACTCTCCAGACGTCAGCCATGATGGGGGAGAGGACCTATGTCATTTTAATTTTCAATGAAACGAAGTTTGGGGTTATTCAACGGGGAGTGGTCGGGTAGGTAGGTACCCCAAAAACTTCGAAGAATTATACTTTCGATTCCTAGCCGTATCGAAACAATCGAGAATCGATCATAGCATCATGATTTTCTATACCTAGATTCTTACCCCTCCAATTTAATTAAAGTTTTGGCGTTGAAATGGCACCATTTGAAAACAGTAAGTTTTCGTATTGTGTTTAAGATTAGTTTATTTTCTATCTTTAAAGTTTCAGTCTTGCGCCAATTATATATATCCACAACGAATTAACGATAAGACCCGTATACTCGTCTGAATATATATCAAATCCCAATCTGCTCACCCGTGAAGAAGGAAAGATTTTAACTGATGAGTTAAAAAAAATCAGTTTTTAATCGCTAATTTCTTTATGGTTGGGTTGGATCATTCATAAGCTATATTGTAGATATAACTACACAATGACTCTAGCAAGATTATTACCGGTATTACTGTTTGAATAGATCGTACATAAGCTATGGATATGAGAGAAATAGCAATTCTCTCGCTAGTTGATATCGATATCTAATTACGGTTCGAGGGCGAATTCCAGATAGATATAAATCAGGTTTACCAATATTAAAACCGTTCGGACCTCATCACACAACGAAATAAAAGAATCACGAGTAACATTTGGTGCGTCTTGTAGCATTATTATCGTGTTTGTTCGCGTGTGAGGAGTGAATAAATGGCCCCAAAGATATTTTTTTTCCTCCCCCAAATATAGTAACACAATATATTTTGGTTTGGTATGCTGTGTTATGAAGAAATAAAGATGAATGAATGCCTAGTTTAAATATATCAACATAAATTGCGTGACTATAGTACGATCATGCTGATAGGTGAAATTTTTTGACTGACTGGTGAGCCATCCTAAAATTTGTTAAGCCCTTAAAAAATAATATATTTATTTATTTAACAGCACTGATACGCAGTGGCATGATATATAAAGTTGGTTGAAACTGTACCTGTGATAGATCTCACCACTATGTAAGATATTATTTGGTAAGGTGTCAACAAACATTAATTCCTATGTTAAATTAACAGTTCTTGAATATATATAACAGGCATCGTGGCATTTGACTAAGGCTTTTTAAATGTAAGGGAATAGTCTTAGTGAAATTCCCCTATATGCATGATAAATATTTTTGTTGAAAACTAAACTTTATTGTATCTACTGAAAACATATTTATTTATTCTGTTCAAAAACAGGTTTTTTTTGTCATAAAAAGTGAGAAAGTAGATATTTAAAACTCGTGCTCCCTTTCATCCCGTAACATTTAAATCTTTCTGAACATTGTAGGGAGTTATACTTTAAGGAATATCGGTACCTGCTCGGTGATAAAAATTGCCTGAGACTATTGTTTAGCCACCCCTTTGTTGTGGGAATTTTTAAGTGTGGAAGGAATTCATACATTGAGGTATGTTGGTGTGTGTGACCGACAACCCTATGGTTAGACATCTTGTTACTTGGAATTTCACCAGGAGTTGTTCTCTAGTGTTGGTGTGTGTTTCACCAGCACGTATAGCTTATATTGTAACAACACATGGCCAGAAGTTTGTATCTTATAAAAGTGTCATACTATATATTATTTCTGTTGTCAACATCCCTTTTTCTCAACTAATAAAAAGGCTACAGCGATAAATAAAGTATTAGTTGATAAGATTGTTTTACCGACTTCTGACATAGCATACTCGGTTTAAAAAAACTCGGGAAGTAAGTTGATTATCTGTTTAATTTAAATAAACCACGATACGATCAAATAATGTTTGTGTTAATATTATCCAAGGTGTCTACTGGGTCACGAAAGTCACCAAAGTCACGAAAAGTTACTAATTGCAAAGAAGGTCCCTAAAGTCTCCGAAAAGTCACAAATTTTCAATATTTTAGTCATAAAGTCACGAAAATATTTTTGTTCGAATTTCCCGCACATTGTAACAATGTGAACACGTCAAATGTCGAGTCACCCACTAACCATGATGCCATGCGCTAGCCCCAAGTTGCTTGATTGTTTTAAACATGATACCAAGGACAAGTTAACATTCACCATGTAGTTCAAGTTTAATGTTGCGTGTGAGTGTATTATGCCTCTATGCATTATATAATGTTCAACCGTTTAACGAAAAAATGTTGTGGTCAAAAAAATTCACCAAAAAGTCGCTAATTTTTGTTTTTACCAACCTGTAGACACCCTGATATTCTATTTAAATTGCTAACACGGTCAAATATCGTGTTACAGTCCCACCTTAAACTCGGACAAGAAGTTATTTTGTGAGCTATTCATAATTTGAAATCTTGTTGATGTGATACATTGGTCGAATTGGTTTTTTAAATAAAATAGTAGGACTACAATAATGTTATTTAAATTCTACTTACCAGGCACCTCACAGCTACACCCTCCGAACCCATCGTTACAATGGCACTGGGAGTCCAGGCATGCACCGTTCTGGCACTTTACCCCGTCCTCCTTGTCGCAGTCCGCTGTAACAAGGAACCACAAGAATATCAAACCACTGAAACATTATTTAATGAAACCTCTAAGATATGAAATTGATATCTGCGTCTCGTCTTGTGATATTATATTTTAAAGGCTGTTGTATTTTATGAAAAAAATAATAAATAAAAGCTTATTACTAATCGTGATTATAAAAAAGTCTTCCCCAAAGAAAATTCCTTTTTTTAATACAATAGGCCTACCATTCATTAAAACGTCTGATAATGTTATCTGCGTCAAGTCTAGTATGTTTTAAATAATTTCCCGATAGGCTGATTGTGTCCCGGATCCGAGGACGTATGGAGTAAGGCTTGAGGAAGACGGGGAGGTAGGGGTTCGAGTCTATCAAACTATACAGGAACGTATTTACACACAAACTAAAGGTATGACCACTTTTTGTCAACCCTTGTCAAGAAAAGCTTTTTTATTTTTTGTGGGCCATCAAATAAACAGTCCTAAGATATGTCCAACTTTTGTGAAGTCTTGTTAAGGAAGACTTTTCCTCTGTGGGCCACAAAACAAGGCAGAAACTTTCTTAAGATTTGCCTAACTTTTGTGCAGCGAGGAAGACGTTTTCTTTGTGGGCCATAAAACAATACACGAACATTCTTAAGATCGGTCCAATTTTTGCACAACCCTGTCGAAAAAGACTCTTCCTGTTTGCTGCCGTCTCTTCAGGTGGAACACCACCGCATGGGAGGGAGGTGGGGTGAGCAGAGGGGTTCATACGGCGTGAAAGGTTTGGGCCAACACTCTCACGTCTCAAAGGTGGGTGCTCAACCGGCAGGGTTAGCTGAGCGTTTAGCACTCCTGACTGACACCAGGGGGCTCCGATACAAGACGTTTGCGTGATTTTTGTTTCCAAATTGTGGTTTTTAATCCTCACTTCAGGCAAAAACTTTTTTTTAGTCCGCTCTAATGCAAGCTCAGCTAGATATTTATTTATCTAGGGAATTCAACGTGTACTTTCTAAACCCATAATCTTATCAGGGCATTACTTACAGACTTATTTAGTTAGATCATGTAAGTCGCTAATAGTCTATAACCGATCAGTTTATAAGTCTTGTGATGCTATAATATTGTTTAAGATTATTATTATTATTATTATTATTATTATTATTATTATTATTATAAGCCACATCAATAGGCACTTGGAATGAGACGTCAGTCTCATATGATCTAGTCTATCGGTAACGAAAGTCTAGGCTCGAATACCAACTGAATGTGCCGAAAAGATTTTCCGAACCTTGTTTCCCACCCATTATCCTTGTAAATGCGGGTACGCTTCCTCTAAATTTAACCCTAAGTTCCTAATCCATGAGCATATTTATTATATTTGTTTCGCGTCCTACTACCCGTTTTGGCTATACGCCTATCCCATTGGTGCGGAAACGGCTAGTAAGACACGGGGCACTAGTGTCGTACCGTGGAGTGTTGCCAGGATAAGCAGAACTAAACCGGAATTTTAGTTTCAAGGACAGTTTAAAAAACTAGAAACAATTTATTTGCGGTCAAGATTGATAACATTTTAATATATTATTTGTTATTTTATAGGTATTAATAATATATATCAAACGTGTGAAAATATTAAAAGTGTCTTAGTAACGTTAGTAATTACCAAGATGCGACTTCACCAAACATGAGTTTGACTTGAGACCACCCAGGCGAACAGAGGAGGGAGTGTGTTCGCCTTATGTCACGCGCAAAACGACTTCCTCTCTTCGGAAGAGGGAATTGGAGGAGCGGTGAAGGAAACGGGTTGGGGACCACTAATTTGCGGGTGAACAACCCAAAGGCTTAAGTTCCTCTTGCTCCTACTACTTGAGTTCAATCATGGGAACAGGTCCAAGTCATCAAATCAGTCAAGTGTTTGAAGCTTCAACTCCTCAACTTTCTTTGTCACGGCTAAGGACGCTCAAAGTTAAAAAAAAAACTGTTATATTTTATCGTATATTTACTTCGAACTTTGATATAGCAACTTCGATCCGATGCCCTCAGTTTGTCTCTTAGATGCCAATGTCAGATTGCTGACTCTTCAAAGAAGATATAAAATAATAAACATATACATAATCTTTCTAGATTCTTAGAGGTATCGAAAGAATCGATAATCGATCTTAATATCATGATTTTCTACACTTCAATTCTTAGCTCTCAGTCTAGTAAGGAAAAGCTCTGGCGTTAAAATGGCAACATTCGAAAATTGGTAGTTTTTCTCAGTGTTCAAGATTAGTTTTCTGTTTCCCCAGTTTAATACCGGTAAATCATAAATGTAATCGACATGACCTTTTGTGTTATAGTGATCTTGCGCATACCAAACATGGCCGTTTATTATTATTATTATTATTATTATTATTATTATTTACACTTTTTTGTTGTTTGGTTGCAAATACGTTACCTTACGTTATAGAGGATTGGACGGAAATAATTAGATGGCTTATGCTGAGGAAAGTGATGAACAACGTGCTGAGTTTTGTCTGACGTCCGGTGGAGCTCACCTGAATAAAATTATCTTCAAAAAATGAAAAAGTGTAATATGTAGTTTGTTTTATTTAGCTAATGAATATAGACTTTTCAAGTTACTAATCGTCAAATTGTTTTTGTCCCACCCTGTATAGCTAAATAACATATTTTTAGTATGAGGTTTAATGAATGTAAACATATTTAGATTGTAAATGTTAATTATCTGAAATTGAGAAAAAAATAATCTTCGTCGTCCAAATTTATAAATTAGGATGAAGAAAATCATGAATTGTGGTATTAATCACGTTATAAAACATAAAAAAAACATAATGTCGCTTTGTGTATTGTTAGATTACAAAGTCTTCTTTCTTATTTTTATCGGAGAATGGTGTTCTTAAGGTAATCCGACTACAGCTACCAAACTTAGCTTGCACTTGAAGCTTCCGCCTTGCTTATTGTTCGGTTCTGAGATGAAAATACGTTGCCTATGATTCTATGTCATGCATCAAATAAATTAAAATCAATTTGATGAAATAAATGGTACTGTGCACCACACAAACTCTGGTGGCACATAGCGTTGCCCAGGGTACACCTATGGAGGTTGTCTACACATCGTACCCGCAATGAGACGATGGGATGATAGGGATTGTGAAGTTGTACCGCCGCTGTGGGTCTAAACCTAGCTTAAGCCTAGTCAACCTAACACTGGTGGCCGTTGTGATGACTCCCCTTAAGAGTAGGTATCAGCCTGGAATCGAACCCGGGATCCCTAGGTTCGTAGTCAGGTGCACTGACCACTACATCACGAGGACGGTTGTGATCAGTTATTTCATATATTAAATGGTGGAGGAGAGATTATTAAAGTTAGAGATATATTATGCTAAGTATTCTCCAAGTCATTCCCACCATTTTGTTTATAGTGTTAACCATTACATAAATACAAGTTTTAATTTTAAAAATTAGAGCTGATTTAGAGAAACAAATGTTTGGCTCTTTTTACCCTTAAGTAAATTAAACTAGGTTTTAGTGTTAGATATACAATTCCAAAAACTCCTAGGGTAAATCTTATGTAAACCCTAGATACCAATTTTTATCCTGATCAGTAAAATGGTGTTTGGCTTTGGGCCAAGGTACAGACAGGGGTGGATTCAGATCATTTTCATAGGGGTAGGGAGTCGGTCATTATTATAAATAACACAGTTACTTACAATGCTGGGTTTCTGTGTAAAGCCATTTAATAGTTTCTCATTCTTATTTGATCTAATGTATGTTTTAAGCCATGGTCATCCTCTCCAAATTTTTTTAAATCATAGTTTTTATAAAATATTTGGAGTGGGCCTTCTTCAAAAAATTTAAAAAAAATTATTCCCTCTAGAAGCTATGAGTAGTTTTATCTTGATTTTTTTTAATTAGATTATTTTATAAGCCATTGAAAGTATTCTTCCCCTAGAAATTTTTGAAATTTGGATGCCCCTTGAAGCTATTTAGAATGACCCTCACCTTAATGTTTTAAGATAGTTAGATACCTATATACGATAATCTTTGAAGTTATCTTCCACCGAAAAAAATTTGAAAATTAAATTATTTCAGAAATTAGGCTATTTGGGGTGGTCCTCGCCTTAAAATTCTTCGAAATTGTATGCATACAGAAGCTATTTGGAGCTGTCCACCCCTGACTTTTCGTGCCAATTAGATGCCGCTAGTGTGAAAATCATTTGAAGTGGTCTTCACCAGCAAATGTTTGACAATATAAGGCATCTATAAGTAATTTGGAGTTTAATTTAAGGCCATCAATCAGCTTCATATTCGATAATATCAGAAGATTTTAAATATATCTAGGGGGTGAATTTATTCCAGGGAGGGGCAAGTTATTTCCAGGGGGGCAGAGTCCCCCACAGTTCCACCGCTGTCCACACAAACTCTATACTCTGTTTTTGTGAATGAACTGCTCTCAGGCGATTATTAGTCTTCTTTGATGTGTGGTAGTCTACCGTCTCTCTGCGGAACAATGTTCGTTTTCGCTATGCACTACAAAATATTCGTACAGAAAAACCAATATTTTTCCACACTTGCGCGAGTAATATCGATCATTGAATAAACGTGGACGAATAACGCACATTTTAATCAGGCTTTAGAGGATTCTGCGTGTAAAAAGATAAAAATAATTGTATTATTTATCTGTGTTGTATTTTATTTCTAAAATTCAAACTTTCATTTTATGTTTTTATTAATTTTCTACCTTTCACAGGAGGGTAAACCGACCCTTTGACCCCCCTCCCCCCTGAATCCACGCCTGGGTACAGACCAACTTTGGTCCAGGGTGCTCATGAAACGTCAACATCTATTAAAATATCGAGCTAAATTTTTTTTTAAGATCAAAATATTTCCTATCTCTGCGAGGTAGTGAGAAAGTAAGACTCAAATACTTAAACTTGTCTTAAATTAATAATCGAACAAATAAAAAAAGACAGTTTCTTTAAGAGACTAATCAAATGAGTGTTCTATGCCGACGAACATAAACAAAACCAAGGAAGTAATTACAGTGTGCAGCACGGAAAACGTGGATAGAAATTAATTTAACACCCCCTTTTTTTTGCGCTCATGCGTGATGTTAACACAAATGAATCTATAAACAACTATTTCCACATAAAGCAATCGACAATATATCGTTCGATAAAACTTATTCTTATTAATCTATCACCTTTTCTCATCCAATAGTATGTTAGCTTATTGGGCTCCAACCACTTGTTTATGACATCGAGAACCCTGTCCGTAGCGCCCTGTTCATGAGGAACGGATTGACACAGTACAAGCGGCTGCTCAGGCCGATTCATGCGTGTAGCGCTTGAGGCCACCTGGCGGACACGTGTATAAGGAGGTTGCAGGCATTCCAGAACCAGTGTCTGAGGATTGTTGTGGACGTCCCCTGGTACGTTCTCGACGTGACTCTGCATCAGGACTTAGAGATGCCTAACATCAAGGACCACTTCCAGACGCTGGTGCAGTCCTACGGCGGGATTACCGGTGCTAGTAATCCTCTTATCCAGGGGTTTGGGAGATATGTGTTCGACCCTGGAGGGTGCCGCCGACGTCCCAAAGTCGTGCTCGGATAAGCGAGATGCGTAAATCAGTGGTCAGGGGAAGGATCTCACCCAGGCCCCCATAGAGTAATGTCTCCGCAAGTAACTATAGAAACCCTTATTTGGCTTACCACCTTATTTCCCTCCACCCCCCACCCCCCCACCTTCTAATAATAATCTGTGTTTTTTCTTGCTCCAGAATCTTCGTGAAATGAGACATTCTGTGATTAGGTACCGTCAATAACATGTGACCAGTTGGTCAATACATGTTATAATTTGCTCTCCTGCTCCCCTTCAGGAGGCACTAAGCCATGTCAATATGCAACTGGGACTGAGAACCCTGTTTTAACAACCTCCACACATTCACCGACTATCGTAAATTCGCGTGAGCTCTGGGAAAAAAGGGGTCATTATAAGATAAAGTTACAAATGAGATAAGTACACACTCGCAGTCTTCACCATCAAATTTTACCAGGGTTAAAGGGGTTTTGTCGTTTACAGTATCAAAACAGGTTTTTTTTTAAGTCTCTTATGGGTCAATTGGGATATTTTTTTGATAAATAGAGATAATTAACGTATCTCCCTTTGAAATAAAGGTATTTTTTAATTACTAGGACCAATGTTAACGTCTCAGCCCAATAGGCAGTTTTGAAGTGTAATGTACAGAAGGTGATATGTCAACTTGTGTCCTTTTGATTTGTTCTTTAGCATTGATAAAAATTTAATTTCTGTTAAAATAACTTAGTTTACTTCTAAATAATTTAAGTTTGTGTTTATATAAGATGGGACAATCCATGAAAAATGGGTTATGTTACTTGTTGTGTAAAAATATTATAAAATTAAATTGAGTAAAAAGTGTTTGAATTAAAAGTAAAGAATAAATTAAGGACTGTGTTCGTGTCACCTAAAAAAACAGGCCACATATTGATTTTGAAAATTAGATAGAATATTATTCTTTATCTTCTAAAATGAAGCTGTTTTTGACCTAATACCTTCTTTCTGAACTGTCGCGAATCATATATAATAATAATAATATTTAGCACCGCATCTTACTACCCGTTCGGGTTATACGCTATAAGTACTAATTACTCTAATAGATCAGGAATTGGGGAGGTTGAATTAGAGGAAGTGAACCCGCATTTACGTGGAGGGAGAGTGGAAAACCATTTAGGAATTACCAACCCCAGTTCACCCGACCGAGATTCGAACCTCGATCTCCCCGTCCTCAGCAGTCGAGCTCAACACGACAAGCTCGTTAGCCAACTACGCCACCGAGGCGGGTGAATCATATATAAGCTAGGGTGAGGTTTTGTTAGTGAAGATGCGTTAACTTTTATTGATAATACTCGAAGTGAATACTTTTTTTTTTAAATTAAAAGAGGTTGGTTAGAGCTCCGGAAATTTTTTTTTTAGCACCGCGTATTACTACCCGTTTGGGCTATTCGCATATGTACTAGTTATCCTAAAGTGTTAATGTTGAGGAAGGTTGAATTAGAGGTAGTATACCTACATTTGTGTGGAGATAGAGTGTAAAACAATTTAGGAAACACCCGGGATCGAACCATGATCTCCACGCCATCGGCAGTCTAGTCTATTGCAAGAGTGACACCTTATACTATGCGGCCACTGAAGTGGATCTCCGGAAATGAATGTCAAAACATTTCTCTTCAAGTTTTAAATACATTGGATGTACTCGAATGACGTAATTAATGCCCCCATGACGCAGGTGCTGTAGTGGACTTGGCGAATCTTTACTAAACGAGTCGTAATCTTCACAGTGCTCCAGTGAATGAAGTGATGCAATTAATACCAATCCAAGAAGCTTATAAAGACGATTAACTCACATTATTAACTAATAGGATCTACCAGACCTTTTAGTTTATCAGACAAGTATGCTGGGTTTTTTTTACCGTTGTTCTCTGACTGTACTATAAATTGGTCCAAGGACGTCAAGTCTCTCTGACTGCAGATCTTGAGCTGCCATACTGTACACTTGCTGAACCAACTCTTGTTCGGTTTTAATTGGGAACTTTCTACCAGGCACGATGTATATTACAGAACCAGAATACGAAACCTCAGTGTTTATTATTATTAT
Organism: Timema douglasi; assembly: GCA_901482245.1. Lineage (NCBI taxonomy): Eukaryota > Metazoa > Arthropoda > Insecta > Phasmatodea > Timematidae > Timema > Timema douglasi. The sequence continues at coordinate 151,960 of CABEEJ010000293.1, read as the reverse complement.
TATTATTATTATTATTAATAACTCCCGATATTCCCTCTTCGGTGACCGTCCGTGTGGTCTAACGCGCTACTCTCTCGGTAGACTAGACTGCCTATGATGGGTAAATTGTGGTTCGAAACTTAGTGGGGTGTACTAAGGATATTTTTTCAAAAATAGTTTGTCACTCTCCCTCCATGCAAATGTGGGTACACTTCCTTTAAATATAACCTCCCTAATCCCTAAAATCATTAGCGTAATTAGTATATAGGCGTATAACCTGAACCGGTAGTAAGACGCAGTGATAAAACTATATAATATATTCTGTATATTTCCGTCTAAGTGTGATAGTGCTTAGAATGATTATTTGCGTCAAGCTTAGATACAACTCGCTTCTCAATAGATCCACCAGAGTATAGCTTTGGCAGACAAACTCAATATGACAGTGTGCATTTGTATTCATGAGACAATCTACTGCAACATGGTCATGATTCATGAGCTAATGACGCTGCAATGACTGTACCCCTCACTGCTAAAATAAAACACATGAAGGCTTCTCTATTCTTCTGCCTTTCAGGGCGGCCGAAATGTAGCTCTGGGCGACACATGTCCTCCGAGGCTGACGTTGAAGGTAATGATGCCCGTATCGGGAAAACAAACTTTGTTCCTCTTGTTTCAAATGGACCCTTCAGGAGTAGGGGGCAATGCCCCCTCGAACACAACGTAACATGCACCGCCTGCCACAGGTCTTGGGCTTTTTTTATTATTTTATTTTATTTTACACACTGCAGCACACTCAACGACGTACTAAATGGATTGGTTGTCCGGGTGATCAACCATCCGAAGGAAAACAACTTTTCACTGGATACTTGCTAAGTTAAGAAGGCTTAGATATTCAAGGAATGTTTTAAATGTACGAATCATATCTGGAAGATAGAAGAGTTACTAGATATATTTTCACGTATTCATACGTCAAGTCGTGTTATCTGCAGCTGTCACTTTTGATGATTATTATCAATACCTATAAAATAACATTAATAAAATATTTAGATATTTTCAATTTTGGCCGCAAAATATTTATATTTCTTAAAAAGCTTTTTAAGTAAAGATTAAGACTTTTTTTTAGTGTATGGCATTACTGACCGGGAGGGACATGAGATCCAGTTCGGTCGCCTGTATGCAGAATAGACTAATCACTGCTCTGGTGGCAAAGGGTACAGCTATGGAGGTTGTCTACACGCTCTTAAGAGAAAAATGCCCAAGGTACTAGGCGGGAATCGAGCCCGGGACTCCCAAGCTCGTAACCAAGGGCACTTACCCCTATACCATGGGGCCGGATAGACTGTGTTTATGAGATGAGAGCAAACATTGTCCTCATTTTGTAATTTCTTATAAAAAATATGTCTAAAAAACTAATTTTTCTTTGCTGATAGATGTATAAATTTAGCCTGCATCGGTTGGAAGGCTGACTAAACGTCAAGTCTGTCCAATGCCGCTGACGTGAAAGTCAGGGTTAGAATCCCGGTCTATTTTTCACTGAGTTTTTGTAGACATTCATGTTGTACGCATGTTTATTATTTACATTAATGATGACTCAGGTAGAATTTTAGAGGGTGTGTTGCCAGATTTACGTGGAAAAGGAGCGATAAAAATATCTTGGGGAAATATTGGCTGGGATTTGAGGCCCGACATCCCCATCACCGGAAAACTTGAATAAATGAGCCTGACATTTAAACCTCGTGTCCAATGGCGCGAGTAATCCTAGTGCGCTGAGGATGGTTATTTCCTTAATGACTTCTCACTCTCTCTCCACGTAAATTCAGGTACATTTCTTCAGAGCTCTTCATTAGTTTGAATAAATGTGAATATCTAGGACGGTTAGTAAGAAGTGGCGTAATAAAAGATGTGTAACACAGTAATATAAAATCATTTAAAAAAATCACCCTCATTACTTTCTCGCTATCTTACATTATTATTATTATTATTATTATTATTATTATTATTATTAGCACCGCGTCTTACTACCCGTTCGGGCTATACGCACTTACGCTAATGTGCAATGGTAGGGTGATTGTGAAATGAAATGGAGGACCTACAGTTTAAAGTGGAATCCGAACCACGGTGGAGGCCTGGCATTCCTCACATTCACAAGATGTCTTGTCAGAGGTGAAGGAAGGGTTTGTTAATCAGATAAATCTTTGCCGGGACCGAGGATCGAACCCCGGCCGCCAGCATAGAAGTCTGACACCTTACCCCTAGACCGCCAGGTCTCCCGCTATCTTACAGGTAGAGCAAGTATTGTGATCGTAAAAAAAAAATTGAACTCAAGATTTTGATGAATCTTTACGTCTCAAGGCCCCCCAAATCCTGAAAAGTGGTCTTTACAATTACGTCTGTTTGTGTGTCTGTTTAAACTTATAATTAAGAGTAGTTTAAGAAAGGGAGAAAAGAGAAAAAAAAATATTTTCTCAAAATCGCCTTTAACGATTTTGATTAAAATTCGTATCTATGAGTTGATTAAGATTATAAATAAACTGGATATTTTCATTTTACCATGAAAATGAATTTTAAGGTATTTAACAGAAGGAGAAACTTCTGTATCTCCGCAACTATTTGAGATACTAAATAACTTATCATTGAAAAATTGTAGTACTATTAAAAATTACAAACTTTTATATGAAATATATTTTTTTAAATCCAACAGTTTCTGAGATATTGGCAAATATATCAATACAATTTTGTGAGCTTTAGTTGTAAAGAGATACTACTTAAATTTTAACGCATGCCATAGAGTAATTAAATATAAGTAAGTCTCTAAAAGTTAATGTTCTTTTTCCTTAAACCTCTTAGGAGAAATGTTTGTGCAACAATAATATATATCTATTTTAGACTCAAAAGTCAATATTTATATTTTTTATTGGTCAATATTTATAAATGAGAAATCTAATAGCAATGTGATGGCATGAAGATTTGCATCACCCAATAAAATGACGAAAATTTTAACCGGAAGTTGAAATTTCAAAACTAAGTATTGACCCTCGTGGACCCAACAATGATCTTTTTATCGGTCCAAACATACAAATGAGGACATTAATTCTTTGAAAACAAAATTATAAAATTTAAAACCGGGACTAAAAAAAAGTTTTACATAAGTATAGTGCAATTTATGCTTGGCTTTGCAAGTGTATATTAATTCGTTTCACATATATTACGAGTTTTGAGTAAATATCTCCATTTTCAAACAATAGAGCGAGTAAGTCCGTGCGGGGCTCCGTTTTAATTGAAACTTAAAAAAAACACTCACGAGTGTAATCATTAGCTATCTCTATATAGTGCAGCGTTGCACTTTCATGCTTAATTGTAAAAACATTACAATGGAAGTAGTATTATTAATTTTATTTCTTACTAGGGCGTATATAATTTACAGGCCAAGGTAATGGAGAGGAGGTAGGTAATAAGGCAATTTTCTGTACGTGCAATAGACAATGACCTTCGGGAGCTTATACAGTTAACGTTACATTTGAATCCGACACTTGAACTTTCACGAAACAGTACACTGACCTAGGATAAATCTTTTCAGATGTTTCTGAATCATATGAATGATTAATGAGTACATTTGTTAAGAAAATCAGGGGAAAATATCTCGAGAGAGAATTATAAAGATATTATTTACGTTCGTGTTTATAAAGATATGATTTACGTGTCTGCATGTATATTCAGGGTTCTCTTATTCTATCAGCCCTGGTGTGGAGGGTGCATTTTCTCTAATATACCTTACTAGATAATTTCCAATAGATTAAACAGTTAGAATCTCGTCTAGTGACTAACCGGAAAAACGTTTCGAAATGCAGTTTTTTGCATTTTTAATTTGACAACCGTGAAATTGGGATAAGTTCGCTAGGTTGTTTTTTTTAACAATATGGTGTAATAATTTCACTGGTCTCAATTCCACTAGCTTAAAAGAAATTAAAATAGAGAAAACTACATCACGAGGCGATGTCTGGTTCAAGATGTATTACCATTTTTTTTATGGCCACGTATTACTATCCGTTTAGGTTATACTCATAATTTACTATTCACACTAATGTGTTATGGACAAGGTTGAGTTATATATTATGTGTATCCGAATTTGCGGGAAATGATAGTGGAAAACCATTTAAAGAATAAAAACCCTCAGTACACCCGACCGGGGTTTTAACCCCGATCTCCCTGTCATCAGCAGCAGGCCAATCTAGTTCGATATCAACACCTTAGACCATGTTATCACAGAAGTGGGTGTGACCCTACTGTACTTAACTTTGGTACAAAAAAATAATCATGATTTTTAAGGATTTGAGTGTTCAAGTCCTCATTTTTACTTTCTCTAGATGCTTCAGAGAGAAAGTTTTGTGATCGTCAAAAAAATGAACTCAAGATTTTGATAAATCTCGACCTTTTATGATCCTCTGAAACCAAAAAAGTTGTTTCCGCAATGTCGTTTTCTGTCTGTACCATTGGCTAGAGCCGAAACTATTTTACCAAGTGGCTTAAAAGTTGGTATCTGGGGTTTTCATGAGGTCCCCCCCGAGGGATTTTGGGAATTAGATACCCAACCCTGAATTTAAGTGTACTTTACTGAAGGGCAAAAAGAGAAAACATGGATTTTCTCGAAATTTGTTCTTACGATTTTTATTACATTTTATATATAGACACTGTTTATTATTATAAACACGAAGGTAATTCTCATTTTCTCATGAAAATGACTTTTAAAGTACTTGACATGGAAAAATATTCCAATTTTCATCATTTCTCCGTAACTATCTAAGATAAAAAATAATTTTTCACTGTAAAATTGTAGTACTGTTAAAGATAAAAATCTTTTATTTTGAATTTATTTTTATTAAATCAATAATTTCTTAACTATAAGCAAATATATATACTTTTTAATTCAAGTCTTTGAAAATAAGTTTTATTCTTGTGCTCTTTGGCGGACAAAGATATTTCCCTTTTCTCAATTTTTCTGTAAGTGTTCATAGTTCTTAATGTCATGAAGTAAGTGAGTAACATTGTATAATATCTCATTTATTATCTTTGGTGTGACGTTTCTACAACTATATATAGATTTATTATTTCGTTTTACAAAGCTTACGAATTTTTTGTAAATATCTATTTTAAGATAAAAGAGGAAGAAAGTATGGGAGGCGCACTCTACCATTTATTTCAATATTAAATCAGAGGCTACAAAATGTTTATGCTCTTAATGGATATGAATAAAATCTACTTACTTGTGCATTTGAGTTCTTTGGTGAGCTCGTCCGAAGCCATGAAGCAGTCCGAGGTTCCATCGCATAGTTTGGATAGTTCGTAGAGCTGCAAGACGTCCGTCGATTCGTTCACTTGGCAGCCGAAGTAACCATCTTCCAGGTTGAGGAAGAATATCTCGCGTTTTATTCCGAAACCGATTCCACCGTAGGAATGTATCTGCAAAGAGACAAAAGGGCGTTAGCTTAGGTTCGATTAAATATTTAGCATGGTTTATTCATCGTTAGATGAAAGTTATCATAACTAGTAATGCAAGGTGCCAAATAAAATATAAAATCTATCATCTGAAAAATATTAAACATATTTTTTTAATGTAGGTTAAGTATAATTCTCAAAGGAAGCGATTTTTTTTAAATATCAGCGCATCTTACTACCAGTTTGGGCTATGCGCAAATATTATTATTATATTCTAATGTATAAGATGAGGAAAGTGGAATTGAGATGAAAAGTACCCTCATTTGCGTGGAGGATAAAGTGGAAATCATTTATGAAAAACTATTCTCGGTACACCCTACGGAGATTTGAATCCCGATTTCAATGCTCCAGTCTGTTGCAAGAATGACGCCTTAGCCTATTCGACCACCGAAGTGGATCTATAAAAGTTTTTAGATCTACTTTCACGTATTCATAGGTAAAATCATGTGATCTGTCTCTGTCAACTTTGATAGATATTATCAAATCAATACACAGATAATAACGCTAGTCGTATATTAAAATGTTATTAATGTTGACAGCAAAAATATGTTTGTATTTTCTTAAATATTCATCCAAACAAACCCCTATTGTGAAACATGTTTCATTTAGCATAGTCTTTAAGACACCCCTTTTTTTAATTACTCTAAGGCAGGGGTTTTCAAACTGTGGTAGGCGTACCCCCAGGAGTACGTGCGTGAGACTTTCAGGGGTTGTGCGAGCAGCTCTCAACGGAAATCGGTAAAATGACGAGAGAAACCAAACGTGGTGGGGAACAAATTAATGTGACGAGGAAATGTTGAGGGAAATTTTATCCTTTGATAACCTGTCATTTGGGAAAATGTTATTTTTGGGGTACATTCGAATTTTAGTCATGACCAAGGAGTACAGTCTAAAATAAGTTTGAAAACCACTACCCCACGGCCGCGGTGGCATCCACATTTTTTTTTCTATATATTTAATCAGTTTTACATGTCACTGATAGAGATGTCTACTGCAAATCTAGGTGCTCTAGTTTTACTACGAATGGTGTCTAAAACAATTTATACTGTTATCAAATTAAAAATGCAGAAAACTGCACTTTGAAACGTTTTCTCCGATTAGTTGCTCGTGAGACGATATATAAGTAGGGTAATTTATTAGGGAAGATCGAGTAGGATGTACTAAAGAAAATGATTAGTTTTGCTCTAGTATACTACTAAAATTCCATCCATCTTGGATGTTTAGCGCATTCTCTTGGTTTAAGATAGTTTGTGATTTGTATGCTTGTTTACCAATGAACCTAGAAAATTCGCGTTAAATGTTCTAATGAAAACAATATATATTTTAAATAGTATTTGACTAGTTTTTTCCCCCTAAACGTCGTTAAAGCCACTGCACGATTATTTTTTTATATTCTGAAATTTCAGTTTTAATTACTCTACTTTATCACTAATAAAACTATAAAAGTAAACATATGTTCCTGTTGTATCAAGGCACCTAGAATTAGATTGCAGTAGGCATTACCTTATATGACAGATCAGAAAGTAGTAAAATCCACTTTCATCGCCAGCTGTTATTGTTGAGAAATGGTGTACATATTTTTTTACAGAGGCAAGAAAAATATACAGTATAACGATCTTTTACCAGTGATAGATACTTTAATCTATTTTTTAAGAGTTATAGGCTAATTCTACCATACCAAATGATTGTCCTTTTAACTAAGGACATCAAACTTGAGTCTTTACCACCATCGAAATAATCGAGAGTCTATCTTGGGATGGGAATGTAGGAAACGCGAATTATAGGGAGTGTTTTGGCAGTTTCTATATAAAAACTTTTTTTATCAAAATAAATAAAATAATTTTCCAGTATAAAAATAGAGCTTGGTTTTCTTCACATAAATATATCAATATCTGTCTAAATAGCTGTCAAGGATGTCCTGAAATTTAATGACAACTTTTTCTCTTCATTTAAAAAGTTTCTCGTTTAATGTTGTTATGATCATGACAGATATTCAACAATGTTTATATCACCACGTGAAGAAAGATTATCTCAATATCAATACTGGAGCAATATTTAATTTAGTTTGCCCAAAAAAATGTTATGCTATAAAAACCGCAAAAACACTAACCTTTTCACGCGTTCTTTACATACACAGCTTAATATAACAATTTTTGATACCTCAATTCTCATCTGTCAAATACCAGTATTTAAATGAATTCTTAACGTTACTGAACTATTTATAATTGTGTACTTTTAAATGTGACAATGATTAGCTATTTTTCCCTTTCACTTTAATACCGGTAAATTGTAAATGCACTCGGCATTACATAAGTGCTTTAGAGATATTGCCTAAATCGAGTATGGGCCTCTTGTTTAAGTTTTTTTTACTACAGTATTTATATTTTCAGGTGGCTTCCTCTACAGTACGGAGTTTAATAATAAACATATCTTTAATATGTTGGTGGAACCTTGGAAAGGGATTTAAATAATTTGTGAATGTCAAAGAATAAAAAAATAAAAAATTCGCGGTTAAAATTTAAAATGTGAACTCAAGAAAAAACCGAATCGTAACATTTGTATTTCTCGCCTTACAATTATATCTAAGGTCTTCAACCAAAGAAAGTTGATATGTAATATATGTTTTGCTTCTTTTAAAAAGTGTCTACCATGTGGTATGGTATTAGACCATGTTGGACTCTGACAAATAAAGCTGTAAAGACAACAACATAATATATGTTCTTGAGTGTGACACCTCTTAACATGTTTGTACCTAGAACACGAGAGGAATGCCATGTAAGGCTTTTTGTACAGTTCAATTTTCATAGGAAGAGTCTGATCCTGATAGTTTTAGTGATGTTCATATTTGATTTTATAAAGGGTAATAAGTGATAAAATTATATATTCTTTATTTTTATTCTCTTCTTCTTATTTGATAATAGTCCTTAGTATTTTATGATGACATGTTTCGGTTACATCATATTCAGGCCTGAGGAAAACCAATGTAATTGTAAAATCATGAAAATAAAATTTTAAGGTTAATAAAGTTAAATATTAAGCATGGAATTGTCCAGAGAGAATAGAAGATGATATACTATTAAATAAATACTCACTTAAATTAACAAGCTTATAATTACCTTATTTATGATAAAGATAGTTATAAGGTAGATAAGCGTGTTAATTTGAGTGATTATTTATTTAATATTTTATCAAATATCTTCTATTTCCTCTGGAATATTTCCATTTCTAATGTTTAGCTTAATTAACCTTACAATTTTATTGTCATATCTCTACACATTATTTTACGATTACATTGGTTTTCCACAAACCTGAAGCTGCTGTAACATCTATGTATAGCACCGAAACATGTCATAAAATACTAAGGACTAATATCAAATAAGGAGAAGGGAATAGAAATAAAAATTATATCATTTTAGCACTTATCCTGACAGATATATAAGTTACTAAATCTACTTTTACGTATTCATACGTTGAGTATTGTAATATGCAGCTGTCAATTTTGATAGATATAATCAATAACAATAAAATAATAACAATTAGGTCATCAATCTTACGATTGATCTGCTGCAGATCTCAGCTTTTTCCTATCCTGGGCGATTTTTTTTTTTACATCTTTATACCTTTTTCTAGCAACATCGTCCACTATCTGATTCATGCACTCCAGTCTTGGTTTCCTTCTTGAATTTTGCGCTTTCTCATTTCCTTATAATTATCCTCATCAAAAAATCATGTCTCAGTGATGTCCTATCATGTTAACTCTTCTTATCTGTATAACTTTCCAAAGTTTCTTTTCTTCATTTATTTTTGTTAGCCCTTTTGTGTTTATTTTACAAAATAACACTAAAATGTGTTTATATTTTATAAAAGGCTCTTTATATAAAGATTGGACTGTAATATCTCGTGTGGCAACACTGTCCCGAGTTCTTCTATTTGGATAACGGATTCCACACATGCCCCGCCCTTACACCTGAGCTGGAGAGCTATGTGTGGATGGCACTCTTCATAAAACAACGCCTCATTTAACTCTAGAAAGCGCTCTCTAAGAGCCCGTCTCAGAATCGAACCTGAAAACGTATCGAAGTGCGGGTTTCTGCATTATTTATTTGAAAATAGTGAAGTTGGTATCAACTTAGTCGTTTTCTTTTATTTAAATAACTATTTTAAATTTAATTATTATAAAAAAAAATTGAAAATGGTCTTACTGATCTCAATTTCACTTTTTTTAAACTGTGTGTGGGGAGAGGAGGTTTAGCACCACATCTTACTACCCGTTCAGATTATACGCTTATGTAGTAATTTCACTAATGGTTTTATGGATAAGAAAGGCTATATATAAAATAATTGTACTGGATTTTTGTGGAGGTAAATTTGGAAAACCATTTTGGAAAAACTACCTTTAGTACACCCAACCGAGATTCGAACCTCAATCTCCCAGTCATTGGCAGCCTAGACTAACACGAGAGTAGTGTATTAGACTATGCGGCCACCGGAGCAGGTTCCGAGCTGTGGTACCTTCTTAAGTTAGATGCTATCCACGTAGTTATACGGGCTCTTAAATATAAAGTTTGGAATAAAATATCAACGAAAGTTTTTACATCGGCTATGAAATAGTTATTATTATTATTATTATTATTATCTTCTCATTTCCAATTTCAATAATTTATCACTAAGAGGTTCTGCCTATAATATCTAAATTTTACAATATTCTGATTTATTTTTTACATATTGTTACTGCTTTTAACCACTCTTTAGTTTTTTGTTATTATTGCTATCTTTTATTATTATCACTATTAATTACTTTTTTTGGTAACTATTAATCATTATATAACATTATTTAGCCATTTTTGTTTATCTTATTTTCTCGTGTAAATATATGTATTTGTATGGTACTTGTGTACTTTCAGTGCTGGCCTGTTATAGGTCTTACAACTGTTGGCCAGGACTATAGTAAAGGAAATTGAAATTATTATTATTATTACTATTCACGTGTGATATACCTGCACTGGTGTTTACACGTACTCTAAAGCATCCGTACTAGCAATAGACTATATGACCAGTTACGAAAATATCTTGTTTCATTTTTTTACACTAGAAGGTTTTATATCCTCTGGTTTTTACAATACAATTTTTGTAACTGTCTTAACACTATTAATAGCCGGTCTTATGACTCCTGGATAAATATTAATCTGGCAAATAAATATTTATATCTGGTAGATAAGTTAAAAGTCCGTCTTAGGACCGCCAGATAGCATTGGTCTGCCAGATAAAATGTATTTATCCATCACCATTTTATCGGGAAATTTAAGTACCTGATAACTTTTATCTGAAAGTTAAAATGGGCGTTGCCATAGTGACGCGTTGTTTTTAATGAGGTTTTTCCTATCAAAATCTGTTTTTAGGTTAAAATCTTGGTTCACGTGTTTAGTAGGCACAGGCCCAGGCTCTAACTATATAAAGTTAGAACATTTAATTAACACTTTTATGTAAACAGATAAGCTATTTGCAGAGTTATATTTATATAAGAACAAGTTATTTAAAAGTGAGTAAAATAAATGAAATGTTGTAAACGTTGTACCCAACTATTGCCCATATTTTGGCAGGCCCTGAAATTAGTACTTGCAAGACAACCTAGCTTCTGCACCCACGTGACGCCATCTGTTTCCTCGCACTCGCTTAGCCACCATTATTTAACAAATGTCACCACTCGCTAGGTTGTAGCGGTATCATCAGAGCTTATATGCATGCGCGCACTAGTAGAAACAGTTCCAACCTTGCGTGTTCTGCCTAAAAATATATTCAACCTACAGATAGCTATCCAGCAGATAAATTCCGCTCATAATACGCGTAAAATATTAAAGTGGCTGACAGCCTTTAAATGGTAGCTAGCTAACTTTAACCTCACGGTAGCAATTTTTATGCGGTAGTTATAAGACCGGCCCTAAATGTACCGCTCTTTTAAGTTATATTCCGGGTCGAGCGTTGAGTCTCCTGCGTGATAAACATGCAACAACCCGCCTGACCTGCGCGTAGGCTGGGCGCGGCTAGTTTCAAGGAGCTTTATTATTTAAATAAGTTCAAACCAGATCAAACCGCATCACTTCCTTCAAAATGACTTTAGTTTGAAATTAAAAATAAGTGAGTTATCTTTTGCTTAAAGCATAGTTTTAATATGATTAACTATTGAGGAATGACTATTCTAGGGATTGGTTTATTGATAATCGTAATTTTAAAGTATTTCTAAATCGAATCAATGGCCATATATGTTATTAAATTATCGAACACAATGGTATGTAAGATTGTTCTTTCATTTCCGTAAATGATACTATGCCATAAATTAGTGATATATTTTTATAATTAATCTATCTCTTAAGCCCGACTGGCGATCGAACATATAATATCCCCGTCTATGTGAGTGTGAGGCCTTGGAGTTTAGGCTTTAGACCATTTTGCCACCAAAACTGGCAAGAGAAAAAATAGTTCCATTGTTAAGGGGGCGGTGACTGAAAATGCGTGTTTAAAAAAGCAAGCGGTTATTATATATCCATCAGTACAAGAGCGAACTTTGGTAACCCTTGGGCCGGTGTGCGGTATCCCACAAAGTGGCGGGTCACGGTTTCTAGGAACTCTACCACACATGCGCTCCAAGAGTTCATCCGACTAATCACTCCAACATCGCTACAGTGCCTTCTTACAATACTCTGTCCAAGAAGAATATCTTTGAGTGAACCGAAGTTTTTATTTATTTTTTCTTCTAGCATTGCTTTTTTTTTTAGCACTGCGTCTTACCATCCTTTCGGGTTATATCCCTAAGTACTAATTACGCTAATGAATTAGGAATTTGGAAGGTTGAATTTAGAGGAAGTGAACCCGCATTTGTGTAGAGAGATAGTGTAAAACTTATTTAAGAACTTCCCCCTCCAGTTAACCCAACCGAGATTCGATCTTCGATCTCCCCGTCCTCAGCAGTTTAGCTCAACGCGACTAGTGCGTTAGATAACTACGCCACCGAGGCGGGTCACCACTTCTTACTATTTGTTCGGGTTATAAGCTTATGTACTAATTACTCCAAAGGTTTTAAGAACTAGGAAGGTTAAATTTAGAGGAATTGTACCCATATTTTTGTGGAGGAAGAGCGGAAAACCATTTAGGGAAAACCACCCTCATTACACCCAACTGAGATTCGAACCTCAATCTACCCGTCATCGGCAGTCTGGTCTGCTGCGGGAGTGGCACCTTAGACCATGTGTCCACCGAAGTGGGTCCGAAGTTGTGTGTCGGCAATTCATATTATGATTTTAGACTAAGTTTCTTCTTTTTTTTATTTTAAACTTTTTTTTTTACTATTTTCCCTTCGGGATATTTAAAGTGCACTTTCCACACCGACTGATTGTATCAGCCAGCACACGACTTAAAAACGAACTTAGACCGAGAACAAACACAACAACCAGCACCCAGGTCGTTAATTCATCACCGTGAAAAGGGAAACCCTTATTTCACCAATAGAACATTGATTACATCGAGTGAATCGTTGTTGGCCGTCTCTTAATTTGTTTAAATGCAGATTAATTAAAGGGACTATTTAGTTTTGTTCTTAGAATCGAAACAGTTCTTCCTGGTGGTTAAGTGGTTAGAGGAAATCAACCACTAGTCTAGGGGCACTTTGGTTCGATTCCGAGTGTTGCTAACTATTATTTATATATTAATTATTTGCGAGTTCATCCTGCTATCTAATTAGTATGTATATAACCATTATGGATGGGTATTATTAGTTGCATTGTCTTTGGATAACAAGGTGTCTATATTATCACTTATAAAAAATTCCCCGGTGTTTCCCCGATTCTGAAATCCACATTTATACAAGTAAAACATATATCGGGTTTTATAAAAATGTTTTAAAAAAAATTCAAAATAGTAAATTTGCTATTAATAATTATTTTTGAAACTCACTTAAAACAAATATATACCAACTTTGATAAAAACATTGTTTGAATAGGTTTAAACTTGGAAATTTATTTATCTTCCTTAGACAACTAAATATACCATTTTACCCGAACAATTAGAAAAAAATACGATTTTAATGACAGTTTTAAGTCCCCTAAGTGTACAAGTTTTCTCAAATTCTCCCTGATTGTGGCTACCCTGATTAAGTTTGTTTGTAAGTAGTATTCTTGTATAATTTGTACTTAAAAATTATATATGTTTAAGAGACAAACAATGCGTATAGCCCAAACGGGTAGTGAGATGCGGTGATAAAAAAAACATAAAAATATTCCAACGAGAAAAAATGTAACATTTTGTCTATACGGTTTTATCTGTAACGATAAATATAATCTGAAAAGGATTCAAATAAGGACGATGATTTATTTCATTGGTAATTTATTTTTTAGTTTTATGTCCCCGGGAAGGAAATAGTTGACGATTAACGTAAGCTCTGAAGATGGAAAGAAAAATGTATGTTTTCACTTGAAGACACAAAAAGAGCATAAAAATATACTCAACTGCATAATCGCTTTTTAAGAACAAATAAAAAGAAGAAAAAAACATTGGTTGAACGATTTTACGTTCTCTAACTACAAATCATTTTGTAATCATCTTTTGCGTCTTCAAAACCACCAGGGGTGACATAAATCCACTATCAAACTACTTACTAGCCATTAGTATTGGTTGAAAAAATTACTGTATTTGCGGTTTTATGAATAAATGTTTAGTTCCTCCGCTCAAAGAACACACTAATCATGGCTATTGCATAATTCCTCTAAGGCAAATCAAATAAGGACCAAAGATGGATACAAGGGGCAAGCCGTGAAGGCTAAATGTTGGTAACTTACGTAAAACAGCTTATTTAAATCGGAATGCAGAAATACAAATTTTAACGTAAGTAAATAAATAAATAACAGAATCATAAAGTGATTTTAGAATGGTATTCTATATAAAGGCAGAGGTAATTCTGAATTGTGCAACCTCTTAGAAATAGCGTCAATTGAGAATAGGATGTTTATTGTTCATGTTATTGTAATCATGGGTATATAATTTAATATATACTTGCATTGTTTTTCTTGCATTATTAAAGGTTGACAAATTCTAGATGAAACTGTGTTTAAAGTACTGTATAAATATAAATGTCTTGTTTTGAATAATAAATGTTATTACATTACTTGTTTTACTTTGACATAGGTTCGGATGGTAAAAAGTGGATACTTAATGTTATAATAAGTGTATATTCACCGGTGTCGTGTTGTGCAGTGTTGCCAGAGTAATCAGAGCTAGTCTAAACTATACGGTACCCGTGAAAAATTCACTTCAGTCATGTTGTGCAGTGTTACCAGAGTAATCAATCAGAGTTAGTTTAAAATATACGGTACCCGTTAAAAATTCGTTCTCTCACACTGTTCCCATACATCAGCTTTTTTTTAAGCCACTGCTTATCAATAATGTGATCACACACATCTCTACATCATGTGTACATGGAGACTTAATTGGCGCACAAATGCATACCTCTGCGAAGAAAAAACATCTTATATGAGACAATAAAACGTTTATTTTTATTTTATTTTAGGGCTGAGTCTTACTACCCGTTCGGGATGTATGTACTAATTAAACTAATGGTTTTAGGGATTAGGGAGGCTATGCCTATAGGAAGTGTACCCGCATTTGCGTGGAGAGTGGAAAACCACCCGACCAATATTCGAACATAGATCTCCTTGTTATCGGAAGTTTAGTCTACTGAGAGAGTAGCGCGTTAGATCGCGAGGCCACCCACCGAAGTGGGTGATAGTGATATTATATATCAGAAGTGACAACTGTGGATCACAAGACTTAACGTGTGAATACAGGAGAGTTAGGTCTAGTAACTTTCTCTATCTGTCGGATATGTCCAATCCTAAGAAAGTTGGGGTATAGAAGCTGCTATGAGACCCACCCAGTGGTATTCAGCCCAGACGAACCCTTCTCTCCTCTCTCAACCCATTTCAATATCCCGCCCTCACACACTCAAGGACTCGTGCAGCTTCACTATTATCCCGGCTGTCAGGAGTATTGGGGTGTTGTGGATGACTAATTGCCCAGCGGTCGTAAAAGTTATAGGTGACGGAACGTAAAAGGAAAACAAAATTCTTTCATATCTTTGTGGTGAAACGTCTCTGAAGGAATGCATATAGTTTGAGTAGAATTAAAAAAACAAAAATGGAGGATACGCCCTAAAATATAATTCAATTTTTCTAAGAAAGAACCTTATATTATAGCTATAGTAGCCCCATGGCTTCTTTGGTGCTGACTGACAGCTCACAGCTGACTTATGACAGTCAACATTTAAGTATATATCTAAATTTTGACTGTCAGAAGTGACAGCTGCTAAACACATGTTTTTTACAGATCATATGGTTCGGCGTAGGGATACATAATTTGGTCTGGTAACTTTTCAAAGCCGTCAGCTGTCAGCTGTGAGCTGTCACTCAGCGCCAAAGAAGCCATGGGGCTACTGTAGAAACGTTGCTAGTATCTATTTTCACGTATTCATACGTCAAGTAATGTGATATGCAGCTGTCCCTCTTGATGAATATTATCAATGTGTATAGACCTAAAATAGCACTATTAATATTCTAAACTGTACCAATATTTGCTGCATTTTTTTTAATCAAAGAAGCTTCTTCTCGCCAAAATCCTACAATAGTTGCTAATTTCTGGATGTGTAATACTATTATTAGAATCATATATAAACTAGGTCCTAGAGCTCTTTATGTTACAATTGCACGTTAATTTACTAAAAAATTACACTAGCTATGCATTGTCGGAGGATAAATTATTGCAATTAGCGGCAAATTATCAATTGTAACTGATGGCAGCCATTAATATGAATGCCTTGAGATATATTTAATCAAGGACTCCTTGACACAGTGATTGATTCCGTAACGCTTGGGATAGTTAATACTAACACTGATCCATTGAGGACTGGTCTTCTGGTAAGGGTTGTTCGTCACTCATAGTCTAAGGTAGAGCCTGGGTTAAATACCCGAGGTCAGGAATCATTTTAAAAATATTTAAATTGGCTTACATTATTGTGCTCTTAGTAATAATGTATGTACTTTGGCTTAAAGTGGATATATAACATTAGTGGCGTAGATAAATAATTATGTTTTTCTCAATTTTATATTTTAATAGCAAAGCATTCGCATCTGATTAATCTAATTTGTATATTTGTATGTGGCGTAAATTAATTAAACACCATATACATCTAGCATATATTTTAATATCTACTTTTGTTTGGAGGCCACCAAGGCAAATTCTGTATGCACTATCTAGGTCTTTGTATAAATTTATCCTTCGCAGAAACGGAAGTTAATTTCCTATCTGGTTGGAAGAATGAACACGGCGCGTTACGCCTTCATTAGATGTTTTTTAAAGTATTTCATACATCCGATATGCGATGAGATTAGGTTACTAATTTGGACAATTTTAATATAATTGTGCACATTTGAAGGTCGTTATTAAGTCCTAGAGAAAACTGCACCACAATGACTCATTATACATTTTTGGAGGTGTTATATTAAACCTTATAAATAAAAAAAACTTGTTTTAACCGCGTCTCACTACCATTACGGGTTGTACGCATAAGTAGTAATTAAGTGCTAGGGATGAGTAGGGGGCTAGATTTATAGAAAGTTTACCCACATTTTAGTGGAGGGAAAGTGGAAATCATTTATGAAAATACCTTCTCGGCCCACCCGATTGGGATTTGAACCTCGATATTCCCGTCATCAGCAGTACATTATTTAAAAAAAATGATGCCTTAAAGTCGGACCATTCAAACCAACAAATCGGGGGGGAAATTAATTTTTCAACCATTAGATACTCAAGTTCCTTTTAATGACTTTTTTTTTTTAGTTTAATTTTGTGGCTATATTTGTAAGTTTAAATATTTTTGAAGAATAATGTGACATAATACAACTTCTAGATGATTAGAGAACATTTACTTAAAATAAAATTGGAGGGATGACAACTTGGTAACATCTTATTTCAGCAATTGTTATGATTTAATAAATGGAAAGTTTTATACAAAAAGATAGCTAATAATACAGTAGTTAATTAATTGAATTATAGTAAATAAGTTTATTAAATAAATGGTTGTGTCAAGCCAATTTTCTAGTAGCATTCCAAAATGGTGACTATTGAGATTTTCCACCTGACAAATGGGGGCATGAGAATACTATGTATTGTTTAGGCGTCCCTCCAGTTTTCGCCCATGATTGAGAAGGAAGCAGCCTACCGGAGCATTGCGGACCGGAAGACGATGAGCAGACCCAGCCGAAGACCGACCGGACACCTGAAGGCTCCTGGCTATTGTCTGGATTTGACGCATGCGCAGACACGCCTCACATACCTGGACGTTAGTCAGTCCGTCATGAGTTTTGTCAGACACATATAAATGAGCAGTCACTTGGAACTATGCGGACAAAGGGAAGTTTCCTCATGATACGCAAGAATACCAACAACTACGGAATAAATTATTTCCCCCGTATTAGAGTGATTTCGCAGACCAATCAAATAATTATGTTCCACATGCCTTGGTCGTCGTATGGTCTAACGTGCAACTCTCACAGAAGATAAGATTGCTGAAAACGAGGAGATCAAGGTTAGTATCTCGGTCGGGTGTACTGGGGGTGGTTTTTACAAAAAGGTTTTCCACTATCCCTCCACACAAATGTGGGTAAAGTTCCTATAAATATAGCCTTCCTCATCACTAAAACTATTAACGTAATTAATACATAAGCGTATAACCAAAACGGATATAAAAACACAGTTCTAAAAAAAAAATTATGTTCCCGTTTAAAAAGTAATAATTTCATTTTCGACTTTGAACAGGACTTTTTTTAAATGCACACAAAAACTCTCGGAAAAAATTATACGATGCCCATGACATATATTCAAGACATGTTGGTGTGTATAAAATCTAACTAAGCTTATCTACTAACGCAATGTTTCATTTATTTTGACATAAAATAATTTTTGTTGCAAAAAAAACCCATACAGACTTCACACTTAACTTTGAGTGGCCGCATATAAATGTTTTCAATCCCTCCAATAAATTTCCAAAGAATAAACTTCAAAGGGTTCATCTACTCAACGCCTCGAGTTTCTGTTTTTTTAATTAAGAGCGTGCATCACAGCAGGCCCAACTCAGCTCCCGGCTCGCGCGAGGTCTGGGAGTCAAAGGGAAAATAAAACCCCTACGATGTCAGAAATGTGTGCAGTGCGTTCATATTTGAATGATTACTCGACATTTTCCGCGGTGACGATGGGGGACAAAGCGACATAGCTTCTTGTTAATAACTATAGTATGCCCCTATTAGAACAGAATGAATATTTGTGCACAGTGCTTATCTGTGAAAACATTCTAAAATGATAAAAAAAAACTGCCTTTTCAACGCAGTTTTTATCCAAATAACATTTAATATTGCAACAATGTTCGGTATTAGGAACTTCTATTAACTCTTTATCTACATTAATGTTTAATCAGAAATGATCCACGTGCAATAGTGTTGATGTAAGCTTACGATTTCTAGCCGACTGTATCACAGAGTTGATTGGCGTGTGATGCACGCTCTTAAATTCGCTGAAACAACTAACGGTGTTAAGAGCCTGTAAATAATTGTTTTATGTTAAAAAAAAACTGTGGGAGTGAGGGTAAAGATATTTCGTATACAAACTGTAAGAAGGGTGACGAGTTTTAAATATATGTTTTCAAACGCAATCAAGATGGTGGGTTGGAAGACTCTAGCTCTGCTTGGCGTACACAAACCAAGGGTACAAGGTGGTAAAGGGGGAAGTCATATTATACACGTTTTCAAGGACAACAAACCCCAGCTTTAGAGCATAGATTATTATATAAAATATCAACTATGACTGTTTTCAAAGTTATTTTCTTCGTTTTTACCACCCCACACAGATTTAATTCGTAATCCGGCAGATTTGGTAATCCATCGTTGTCAAAGTCCTGAGCGTGGTGGAATATCGGACTTTTCTGTAATATATAAACATCAGTTGGTGTATTTCTGTTAGTATTTTTTAGCATGGCGTCTTACTACCCGTTCGGGCTATACGCCTATGTACTAATTACACCATTGAGTTAGGGATTAGGTAGTTTTAATCGAGAGGAAATGCACTCGAATTTGCGTGGAGGGAAAGTGGAAAATCATTTAAGGAAAAAACCTGAGTGCATCCAACCGGGATCGAACCCTGATCTCCGTCTAACACGAGAGTAGCGCGTTAGAGCACGCGGCCACCGAAGCGGATTTGTTTTTTACTCTTTCACTCAAAAACCACTGTACCAATTGTGTTGAAATTTTACACAAATATAGCTCTGGCATCCGGTTAACATAGAGACGAGTAAAAATAAAAATATTCTATTTTGTTTCAAGGTGGCTACTAAAAAACACTGCTTCTTGGCATTTTTCTCAACTAATGCTTATATTATTTTCATTTAACCTTTGAAAAGTTCCTAAAAAAAATTATAAAACACGTTACGTGCAAAAACAACGAGTAATTAGCTGTAAAAACTATGTCATATAAATACATGATAAATACATGGTTTTAGTAGTTTTTATAACTGTCTACAGAGTTTCTTTCTATCTAAATCAAACTGCATTAGACGTAATATCTTAAGTTAGATTCGTTTTAAAGTGGTTTACTGATATATTAGGTGTTTTTTAAAATACCCCAGTTAAAGACCTTAAAATAATCTTAAGTGACCTAATTCAACACATTACAATGCCCCTAAACTACAATGACATCCCTATTAAATCACACTCTACTATTAAAGTACAAATTATGATGTAATTGTAGTATGTATTCTATTATGGTACCTTGGAAAGCAGCCTTCATGGTTGTTGGGTATGAATGTTTCAGGGTTGGTAATCGTTATCTACCTGTTCTAGTCTCGGGTTTAATTGTACAATTAATACCGTAGTTAGTTCTAGATAGTTTGATTGCCACTGCTTATAAAACCTCGGTTCTTATAACTTTCTTAGAATAAACAAAAGATCGTAAGATAAAATGTTATCCTGGATTGTGTTCTGTTTATATTGGGCCAGAGAATAATTGCAGCTGTACTATAAGATTATTTTAAGTCTATTAAGTCAGTGTATGTTTGTTAATAATAAAGTAACTTTTTTTTTCAAGCCCCGCGTCTTACTACCCATTAGGTCTGTACGCTTATCAACTGATTACGCCAATGGTTTCAGGGATTGGATAGGTTACATTTAGATAGAGTGTACCCGCATTTGCGTGGAAGTAGAGTGTAAAACCATTTTGAAAAAAAAACTCTTAGTCTACTACAGACAGAGATTCGAAGAAATATCTCCGTAATCCGCAGTCTACTGTCTAGTATACTGCGAGATTAGCGCCCTAGATCATGTGGCCACTGAAGCTGGCAGTAAAGTAACTAAAGAAACAATATTTATATTGCTAATTACTACGTTAATAATGTACCACCCATTTAGGTGGTCATATGGTCTAAGGCGTTACTCTCACCATAGGCTAGACTGACGATGACGGAGGGAATGGGGTTCGAATATCAATCGGGTGTACTGAGAATGGATTTTCCTAAATGGTTTTTCACTCTCCCTCCATGCAAATGGGCTATACTTCCTCTAAATTTAATCTTCCTCGTCCTTAATTTGTTAGCGTGATTAGTACGTACATGCGTGTATCCCTGGCGAGTAGTAAGACGCAGTGCTTNTCTCCCTCCATGCAAATGGGCTATACTTCCTCTAAATTTAATCTTCCTCGTCCTTAATTTGTTAGCGTGATTAGTACGTACATGCGTGTATCCCTGGCGAGTAGTAAGACGCAGTGCTTAAAAAAAAAATTCACTCATATATATATATATATATATATAGGCACTTTCACAGTGAAAGTAGTAATACTCGAAGAACATATAAACTCAAATGTATATGGCCATATGGCCCTAGCACGTCCTAAGCCAAAGACTAAGAGCCAGAATAGGCCACTCGTAATCTCTTGGCATTGTTCGTGGACTATAAAAGGAACTTTTTTTCCCCCTAGGTTTCAAATAATTTATTTCATTAGGGCGTATACATTCTAACATAAATGTTCGTTAAAAAAAAAGTAAGGGCTTTTATTTAATAAATTACAAGGACTCGTTGAGTAAGATATTCTTAAACTGTTAACTCAGTTCCTAGCACGGTACATCGAAGAAGTGCGCTTGGTGAATGCAGAAGAAAAGGGTGAATTTTTTTAAAACGATTACCTCACCTCGCCGAGGCAAACACCGCTGCAAAATCGTGCAAACTGCAACCAAAGTAACAAACCAAGCACCGTTACTTCATCGCCAAGGACGTTTCCCCTTTTATTCGATGGCCTTCGACTAATGGTCAACGTACATAGCACCTGGTGGACTCTTGACCATTATTTGATATACGATGACTTAGAAAAAAAATAGGGGTTGATTGACTGTAAGTGGGTTGGAAGTTCCCCCCCTCCCCCGCCCCCCGTGTCCTTTCATCCGGAACACAAGTTAGTACGTTTTTGTCCACTTTCTCAAATTGCGCCCTTTATAAAGGAGACTCTTTTGTTTAACCTAGCAATTTTGAAAGGGCTATGTAGGATTCAACTTGAACCTTTACCAAATCCTTTTTAAATTGGGGTGAACTTTGTTCAACTAAGTTTATCCATATTTTTGACGATGCTTGTATACTTGCGAATAGAAGGTGTCATGTGGTCAGCTCTACGAACCTTCCTCCGGCAATTAATTTCCGTTTTCTAAACAGAAGCCGCTTCTTATTTATTCAAGTAGTTCCTCTAATTGTCCTCGTGAGGCTGATTGCTACAAAACCATTTAAGGTGCGGCAGAAGGGAGCGCAAGTATTTTTACAATTTTTATAGAATATAATTATTTTTTTGCAAAAATAAATCAAATATTTCTCCATTAGCAACATATAATTTAGTTTTATACACATGCTAATATCAACAAATCTTGAATATATGTCAAGGATGTCCTGGAATGTTGTCAAAACTTTTTAAATAAATAGAAAAAGTGTTGACAAAATTCCAGGACACTCTTGACAGATATTCAAGAACTGTTGATATCAACATGTGCAGAAAACTTAACTCTATGTTGCTACTGAAGAAATATTTTATCTATTTTGGCAAAATAAACATAATACTATAAAAACTGTAAAATTATTCGTGCTCCCTTCTGCCGCAATTTAAACCTGAGTTGGTGGCCAGCTGGATTAATGCCCAATATGATTTAGTCTGGTTTACCAATGACGGGAAGGTCGGGATCCTAATCCCGGATGGGTGTACTGAGGGTGACTTTTCCAACCTCCACGAAAATGCGGGTGTATTTCCTATAAAATATTTTACCCAGCTCATTCTTACCCTACTAGTGTGATTAATAAATAAAACAACGTCCATTACGGTTTTCCGCTTATGCCTTGGGTCAGTTTTTTTTAAATCCAAGTCATATATTTTCCACTATCGGTTTACAAGGTCTGTCGTAGCTTTATGTACCTTACTTTCTGACTTCAGACTAGGAGAGTCACAACATCGAGTCCCCGGCCGTAAATTTATCAATGTGTAAGGGTAGACACATATTCCCGTCGATGATAAATGTTCAGCAATGCCGGGAATCGAACCCGGGACTCTTAGCTCAGTAGGGAGACATGCTGCTAACTGAGCTAAGGTGTATGAGATTTAAATATTTGCGTATATGCCATACGGGCATTAAGAAGAGGTGAAAGTTTACTATCCCAAAATTCTAGAATTTAAATATTATTTTACTTCAAATGAACAGCCTTATTATTGAAATGAGGTATTTGATTAATATTTACTTGTCTGTGAAAAGTAAAATAAAACTTACATGACGAAAATAAATCTTAAGGTGTTCGAAAATTTCAACCCGGTGCGTATTTATTATTAAAGAGTATTTTTTTAAGTACCGCGTCTTACTAACCATTCGGGCTATGCTCGTATGTACTAATTGCGCTGGTGTGATGGGGATTAAAAAGGTTTAATTTATAGGAAATGTACCCATATTTGCGTGGAGAGAGAGAGAGAGAGAGTAGAAAACCATTTAAGAAAAAGCCACCCTCAGTACACTTGACCGGGATTCGCAAACCATATCTCCTTGTCATCGGCAGTCCGGTATATTTCGATAGTGACGCCTTAGACCATTTTAAAAGGGAATAACTAGGTGCATGCGTGCTAATCGAACCACTTAAGATTGTTTTTGTTTTATTCTAAATGAAGCAACGCTAGTTTACTGGGTATTTTATTTCAAGCCTCACCCTCAACATTTGGAGGTAATAATGACCCTCCATGCGTGTGATCATATATGGCAAACATATCGCCCTCCTGTATGATCACCGTTACCCATTGTCTGAAGCTCACCTCACGTTCTCTTGCATTGCTGCAATAACAATCGCTACTCTGTCGCCATATTATAGCCGTCTTAAAAGTTGGCGCATGCACTCGTATCACTCCGCACCGACTCGGAAAATATTCTCGATTAGGACTACGCCTAATTTTTTCCTCATATTTATACAAACTAATCTTAGGAGAGTTGCACGAAGACTCAAATTGTTTAGATTTTCAAGGTAACAGTGTTGATTACGTTGGCTTAGAATTTAGAGTATTTAACACGTCTACGCTGGTTTGGAATATTTTTTTTAAAGTCCACGCTGGTTTAGAGAATTTGAAACCTCAATACTGGTTCACATTATTTCGTCAAGTCCACGCTGGTTCACAATATTTCGTCACTCCTGCGCTGGCTTAGAGTAATTGATATGTTTAACCTAAATTCCCATTTTTTATTCTCTTAAAAATATATGTCAATTTACCACATTATATTTATTTAACTCTCATACACGTGTCGTATGTGAGTATTCACTTAAACATAGCTACACGTATACACTTCCCACCCGTAGTAACTAATATAATCTGTAAGATATCTCAGAATGCTGTGGCGGACGTGCACGGAATAATATATTACAATAGGGTCTATATTCTGAGCTTCAATCAAATTGTAAGCTCGTACACATTAGTTTCATGCGGCGACTGTCGAGTTACGCCGTTTCTATTCTTTCTTTCGTCATTTTTGTGAGCAAAAGTACTTTAAAAGAGGAACCCTCTTACTTATCATTCAAGTCGCGATGTCCTTACCACCACCCCTTCCCCCTCCCCAAACCCTTGCGTGAGGTGTTTGTCATTCTTAACCTGACTGCAGCAATATGTTGGCCACTGTGCTGGGCCCCCTATAGAAGTGCGTCCTGTTGGAAGGTGACTTCTTCCTGTGGATGAGTCATGAAACGACTTTTAAGTTTCCGTTTGCAAGCAGAGTTTTATTTTTTTTATTTCTAAACTATTAACTTTACTCTTTAACCGGTTTGTAAAAATGTCACAGTATCAATCATCTGACGCTGTAGGAAATTATAGTAATGTGTTCATATTTGTTATGAAATTAATTTTTTTGCTACGCCTCTTACTACCGATACGGGCTGTCTAAAATAGGGATATTATGATTTTCGTAGGAAGGAATACGAACTTTTTTTTTGTGACTAGCATTGATAGCATTTTACTAAATTATTAATTTTTTTCCTTGAATAATATTTTATTTTTAGTTAAGAGATTTATAAACAATAAGAAAGAATACATTTTGGAAGTATTTGATGCATTAAGTAACTCATAATTATGACATTCATTATTTCTTATTTACATCTATTACTGTTTCCAGCCTTTAGCCTGAGTCAATTTTTTACTAAAGCCATATATTCTCCAATAACGGCTTTCTAGGCCTGTTTTCGCTTCACATACCTTATAATCTAACTTGGGCAAGCACAACATCCAGTCCCCGGTCGTTAATTCATCACTGTGAAAGGGTAAAGCCACATATCAACAATGAGAATTTTTCAGCCATGCTGAGAATCGAACCTAAGACAATTTAGTATATAGATAGGCTACCGACTGAGCTAAGGCGTCAGTCTTATTATCGATACATATATTAGTAGTGTTATTTTATAGCTATTGATAATGTATATTAAAGTGACGGTTACAGATCACATAACTTGAAGTGTTGACGTGTTAGTTGATCTAATAGTCAGATAAAGTTTTTCCTGTGAAAATTGGACTGTATAAAGAAAATATAATTTTAGAGGAAGCGTACCCACATTTTCGTGAAGAGATAGTGAGTGGAAAGCCATTCAGGTGGAGGTTGGAGGGGACCTCAGTATACTCCACCCAGATTCGAGCCTCGAACCATCTGTCACCGTCAAACCAGACAAGACTAGACTGTCTCCTTTATCCACGTTGTAGGCGGGTGTTATTAAGATGTATTAATAGAGTTTCGTAAAATTGTGTGCAACAGCCGGCAAGGTCACAGCTTTATGTGCTAATACCCGCATCGGTGGACACGTGGTCTAAACGTCATGCTCGTATTGTCTGGTTTGTTAGCAACAGGGGGGGTTGGAGTTTTCGAGTCCCGGCCGTGTGTACTAAGGGCAGTTTTTCTTTCTAAATCGGTTTCTCACTTTACATCCACGCAAATACTGATATATTTCCTCAATACTCTACCTTCTTCATATCTACTTCATCAGTGTAAATATTCGAATAGCTTAGGTGGGTAGCATAACATAATGAATAAAATGGTTTTTTTAAGAACAATTATCACCCCCCAGATAACACCTAACATAAAACCTGATTTTCATATGGAGCCCTCTTTCGACCACCAACATTGATCGTCACTAAAAAATTTCACTCTAGAAATATGTCTTATTTCCTTTATTGAATAAAAAGTTTATTTAAATATTTATTAAAAGGTTCCAATAATACTTAGTATGGATAACTGTATAATTTTTCTTTACACTGCTAATTAACAGGACTAAGAATGTAAATACGATTGTAATTTGTTTTGTTCCCCGCCATTGCGACAACATGAGTTTCTAGTTTATAAATAATGGGCTTCCTATTAAAAATAGGAATGTAGTTTAATTAATTAATATATATATATATAGTGATATTAACAGTTGCCAAGTTGTCTTGGAATTTAATTACAACTTTTTCTCTTCATTTAAAAAGTTTTTCATCTAATGCCGCTATGCTCATGACAGATATTCAACAAGAGAGTTGATATCAACTTGTGAAGAAAACTAAGCTCTATTTGATCTACTGGAGAAATATTTTAATATTTTATTTTACTTGGCCAAAAATATGTTTTACAAATTTCAAAAAACTCTTGCCTTAACTTGCATTCCATACACTCCCACCTTAACTGATCTATATTTTGTTGTTTTAGAGTGAAGAATATAGAAAACCACACTTCAGATGTGATTTTTTTTTTCGAACGTGATCGGGTACAGAATTTCCCCGTAAATCGGGAGTTATATGGCCTCTTAGGCACGCCCTTTCCCTTTCCAATTTTTTTTTGTTCCTTAACAACCCTTGTTGAATATCCCCTGAATTTAGGCAGAAACGTGAACTAAACTAGGGTTGTCAGCAATAAAGACGTCCACCTATACTTATCCAATTTTAACGCTATGAGTCTAGAAGAATAACCTATTATTTGTGATAGCCACAATGGGTGTACTTGAGTTTTTGATAAAAATAAATTTACAGTAACACACTATTATTAAATCTTTTTTAGAATATGAGACAAATTGAAGAATTGCCTAACTTAAATATAAAACATGTAGGCCTACTCTATTGTTAAGGTAAATATTGTTTTGATGAAGGGTTAGGTGTAATTTATTCATGAATAAATTCCCAACCAGTGCCTACTTTTTTAATATTATATTTTAAGGATTCTTATGTACAGTAATGTATTGTTTTATTCAGTGTTGTATCGTGAGTGTTGCCAGGGTAAGTAGAGTTTGTTAAAACTGTACCTGTGCTATGTTATCCCCCATTTTCTCCTCATTTTGACCAGGGTAGTTAGAGTGTGTTAAAACAGTATCTGTGCTATGTTATCCCCTATTTTCTCCCCATTTGACCAGGGTAGTTAGAGTTTGTTAAAACTGTACCTGTACTATGTTATCCCCCACTCTGTTTCCAGGTATTAAAATATACATCGAATCTGGTCTATATATCTCACTTGAAGATGTATTTCCTTTGATACCTGACCAATGAGATTCTTAATGAGTGATGAGAACAACAGTTACAGGCACAGTTTAAATCAACTCGGCTTAATCTGACAACACTCAACTACACGACACTGTTTTTGTGTGCCATTATTGTAAATGCTGATTTAAATATAAGCTTAGTAATGTATTCTTTATTTTGTATACAAGTTATAAATTACTTATTCCAAGGCGTATAGATAAAGATGATGGTGTGGAGAGCAAAATGAAACCTTCTTCGTTTGAAAACATTAATTGATGGAAAACTCAGATTAGAAAAACGACCTTCAAGTCCCTCAGCTTGAATACGAACCCAGACCTCCACGACGATGGCTGAAAAGGACCATTCGAGTCTAATGCCTTAGACCACTTGACAAATGTCAAGTAATCGTGTGATTTGAAAAAAAAATCATATAATTTGTTAAATGATAATGCTTTTTAGAATGAATTTTTTCCGTGGTGGCTTACCACCCGTCCGGTATATACGCATTTAACCACGCCGATGGTGTCAGGTTGAGAATGGCAGAATTTAGATTAAATGTAACCGCGTTCACGTGTAGCTAGAGTGAAAAAAAAATTAGGGGGAAAAACACTCTCAACACACCCGGCCGGGAATCGAATCCCTATCTCCCTGTCATGACGCGTTACCGGCAAGCGAGAACAAATGAGATTAACGATTAGACCACGTACTCGTCGAGAACAGGTTAATCCTTCTAATAAAAACTTGAATTTTAACCA
This sequence comes from Timema douglasi, assembly GCA_901482245.1. Taxonomy (NCBI): domain Eukaryota; kingdom Metazoa; phylum Arthropoda; class Insecta; order Phasmatodea; family Timematidae; genus Timema; species Timema douglasi. The sequence goes on along the minus strand of CABEEJ010000293.1, from coordinate 123,623 downwards.
AAAAAACATGTTTCCAAACATTCCATTAAGAGCGACAGCAGCTCAGGAGATGTTCCTTCACCGGTCTAGACCAGAAACCACCGTACAACGGTAATATCAACCTCGCTACAGTGTCTGGAAGAAAGGTTAAGGCATCGATACCGTGGTTAATAAATATTACCAGGCGGTGAGAAAGAGAAGGTATCTCTTTGAAAAATAAAACGAGTGAGTGCTTACGCTAGAACCGGATTGTGACGGGGAAAAAACCCGACAGAACCTTGCGGCTCGTACAAGGTGTAGATAAATATTTGATCACACAAAGGAAATAATTTGAAACTGAATATTTTCTATCAGGCTGACCTTTTAACGAATCAAAGACATTTATCAAACTCACATCATGGTCCTATCAAAATTACATCATAACCCTATCAAAGTAATAACAAAGTTCTACTAAAGTCACATCAAACTCCTATTAAAGTCATATCAATATTGCATCAAAGGCACATCAGTGGCCTATTAAAATCACATAAAATTTAAATCAAAATCATATCAAAGTGACATCAAAGTTCTATCAAAAATCACATAAAAAATCTAATCAAAATTACATTAAAGTTCTCTCAAAATAATGCGCCAAATGGCACATCAAAATAAATCAAAGTCCCAACAGAGTTATATCAAGGCCCACTCAAAATCAAACCCAAATCCCCACAATGTCCTATCAAAACCAAATCAATGTCCTATCAATGACACATCAATTTCCTACCAGCCTGTTAGTAACACGTTTGCTTAATCTTTATAGGACTGTGTTGCTCAACACTCAGACCTTCATCTCTTCAACAGATGTCTCTCAGCTTGGAGGATGTCAAACAAGAGACCACAACGGGTCAGAGGTTGGGGGGGTTTACTCAACCTGTTGCACCACAGTACACTCGGCTCATACACAACCTGTGCTGCTTGTAAAAAGGTAGGAAGGAGTATACTCACTAGTAATACAATCTAATTTTAATATGCAGTATCTTATCTGACAGAAAAGTTACTAGATGTGCTTTCATGTATTCATACGTCAAGTAATATTATCTTCAGCTCTCAATTTAAATAACAATACTAATATAATACATTTTCTACCATCATTAACCACAAAAAATATGTTTGTATTTTTTTAAATGACCTTTTCTATGAAAATTTAAATCAATGATGCACAAGGAACCTGGCCAACATCACTAAAAAGTCACAGGGGTTGGTTAACCTGTCCTGAGGAGCATTTTTGTTGAAAGGGTTGCATAAGCAGCACACTGAATTTGTTAAATATGTAGGAAATGGTAAGTTTTTTTAACTCGAAGATAAAGTATACTGTATAGTACATAAATTTAAATTCTCTAAAGACAAGAGAGGACATATTTTTTTTTTTACAGTTTTGGGTCACAGAACGTGTCCGGATTATCAGGATTTTATAAAACCTAACGAAAGTACGCCACTTTTTATGATTGTCACGTGAACACGTTTATCAGCTATATTGGCAATCAACAACTTAAAATTTAGCCTAATGTAACATATTGAGATGGGCGAATATTAAGGAAAATGCGTCAGAAAGGATAAGAAATCGAATTCTGGCATAAACTCAGAGATTTGGGTCTGTCGGTATTTTAGCTGTTCCCAACTTTAAGTACAAGCCATAATCTAATTTTCATAGGAACTGCATTTTAGAAAATACTTTTTTTTTTTTGCTGCCAACATTTACCGCCGTTTGATATTTCGTTATCGTTATTTTGAAGGTAATGATAATATCTATCAAAAGTGAGAGTCGCAAATCACATTACTTGACATATTAATATATACTCATCTGTAAGATGAGGTGCCGTGGACTTTTTTATACGCTATTATAAAGCAAATTATGAATATGATTCTTCTAAAATTAATTAATAATCACTCTATTATTGGACGCGTAATTTCCAGAATACAAGCATGGTAATTTATTTTAAACCGAATCAAATCTTTTAATCATGAGATTTTGCTATAGCGACGTTGCCCACTTAGTGAATTCGATATATTTTACAAAGTGGGTTGCATTTAAACTTGATGAGTTTCAGAACTCGCACGCCAATGTACAAAATATGAGTAGAGGAAAGAAACTGAGTTATTTCTGTTATACCTCTAATTTATATGCTGATAACACTTTCCCTCTTCCGCTGACGAGTATACACGCTCTACTATAAGTGATTGGACAGTATTGACTTGCATTTCAAAAATAACTTTTTCTAGATTTCTATTCTAATTACAAACATACGCTTCCACGGACTTTTTTAACTCTACATCCTGAAAAGAAGATTTTCACTAGCCATTTTCGTGAGTACCCAAATAGCCTAGATTTGTAGAATTAAAAAATAAATAAAGTACGTGTACAAAAACAACAACTAATAAATCAAGACCAAAATTAATAATTTTGTGACATTGTAAAACTGTTTTTAGAATTATATAGGAATATAGGGTTTATGTTTCAATACTATATCCTTAAAACTCGTCGAATAAAACGTAAATTAAAAAAAAAAAAGTGAAATCCTAGGTTGATTTGCCGTGACGTCACATGAAGGCAACGTCCTTAAAAGCAACCCAACTCTTTATGTTGCCCAGTGAAATGGCAAACAGCAAGCAAGCATGGGCGAAATCGCCCACCACGTCTCACGTCGCCTGAGACCTAAATGCCGGTGGATATATATTTTATTCAAGGCCGACTAGAAGTGCCACGGAGTGTAACATGGCCGCTGAGAGGTGTGGTCTTTGTAACGGGACTTACATATGACCCGGAGGAGGAGGAAAAGAAGTGGTGAAAAGGGGGGTTTTGCTCTAGGGCTCTAATAAAAGACTAGAGGCTTTTGCGAGAAAGTATATTGCAAGAAGTGAAGTAATAACTAGTACTATAATCGATACTTGAATCTACATCCTCTTAGAAAAAAAAACTAACATTATTTTCTCTCATAAAATAATATTAGCTCACTCGTCTTTATTCTTGCTCAACCACAAGGATAAGGGGCCATGGTTTGATTCCAGTTAGGGCTTATGAGAGAGGATGTTTACTATTTGTTTAAAGGTTCATCTTGATTTTCAATTGAAGAGTAAAAGGTAAAAATCACACTGCACACATTTTCTAGGACAATACTATTATATCTCAAACCCCATTAGTACCCCAGCAAATACTTTTTAAAATTTATTTAAATATGACAGAGACCTCTTTTAATCATGATCTAAAATTCATTAAAAAGGTATCATGATTGTTTAACAGATGGCAGCACAATCTCAATTTGAGCTCAAAATGAGGATTTCCTTCTTTTTCCCCTGTACCCTACAAGTAATAGATATTTATATGCAAGGGCTGGGAGTGTAATAAAATAGGTTGTGTTTTTAGTTTATATAGTTTGTAATTTGGGTGCTGTTATAATATTATATGAATGTTTAGTAAATTTGCATTAGATACCTCATTTTTAAAGAATAAATGACTTAATAAAAGATAAATAATATAGGATTAGTTTTGTGTTCATGAGAGGAGAATAAAGAAAGGTTAAAATTTCAAGTTCAATATTATTACAGTCATAAGACATAAAACCCTTACCTATAATTGGGTAAATTTAATATTAAGAGACTGTTGCAAAAGTTTTAAAATATGTTAGTTTATTTGAAAAAACTGTAGACATGATGCGACTTAAGACGAGAAAAGGCCATCTCACCCATGGATAGCACCTAGCTTGGGTAGTAACATTTTACTATGTTATTTTATATGTATTGATAATATAACAAAGGTGACCGCTGAATATAATTTGACTTGATGTATGAGCACGCGAAAGTAGGTCTATTAACTTTTATAGATGTCTAAGAAGTTCCTTTCCACGAAAATTGAACTGTAGTCATACATTTTATTGAATAAACTTTATGAGAAATAAGATTCGTTTGGGTAAAATTTTAATACCACCATTGATAATTAGAGGCCTATAAAACAAACAAAAAAAAGTTTTCAGAAACAAAAAAAATTAATAGGTCACATTAATGAAGATAGCACATAAATGGAAATATGTTTTCATAGTTCACGTGTTTTATTTCAAGTAAAACCAGGTAATATCGTATTGAAAACAAATTTATTTTGGTCATCCATTGTTTTCCCATCGTTTGAAAGTAGTTTTTCAAGTAATGAATGCACTTTGGCTAATAAATTAATCTCTCTATAAAGAAGACACTTTCAATGGGAGTTCCAACACATATCCTTGACATTTTAAACTTACTCTCTTCTGCAAAAGAGAATAACAAGGAGTAACCAACGTTGGTAAGAAAAGTTGGAGGTTTGATGCGACCTATGCGCTCGTTGTAAACATCAAACAAAACTGGTCTGTCTACATGAACGAGGTGCTAGAGAGGCCAGTTGAAGTTCTAAGGGAGCCGGATTCGATCCCGTTCTACACCTAGAATAATCTATTATTTGTTTATGTAATTGTCTCAAGTCTTCTAATGTGGGTCGTTACTAAATTATTGAATGAATTCATAATTCGAAAGTCTATTTATCCAGAACACCCCTCTATCTTTCTTTATATCTAAGTTAAGTTATAAAATAATATCTCAAAGGTATATTTGTTCAAACTTCCTTCACCTTTCTTTAAATATAAATTACTAGATTATCGAATTATCTCTTGAAGGTCCATTCCTCCGAACGTCCTCTAGCTTTCTTTATGTCGAAGTTAAATTATTGAATAATATCTTGAAGATCCAGTTCCTCGAACGTCTTTTACCTTTCTTTAAATCGAAGCTACTAAATTATCGAATTACAATACTCGATTGAAGGCCCATTTCTTCGAAAGTTATCTACCTTTCTTAGGATTTAAGTTACTAAATTATCGAATTATATCAATAATCGAAGGCTCATTTCTGCGGACGTTTCTAGTGTCACAGCCTCTCTATAACATCGATGCAAAGATATAGTGTTTAATATTAGGTGGAGTGTCTTATATTAAGGGAGTCTATAAGAACTTACTTATAATAATATGTGATTATATAAAGAAACTGATAATATAAGGTTTTTCTTCTATAGAAGTAGTTTTGTAAAATAAAACAATTTTTATTTAAATGTTACTCAAGGTAAACTATTTTTATCAACTGTGTCAGCTTACGGCGAATTCTCAATACCCGTCCGGGTTAGATGCATATTAACTAATTACGCTAATGTGTTGAGAATGAAGAAGGTGGAATTTATAGCAAGTGTACCCCACATTTTCGTGGCGGGAAAGTGGAAAATCTTTTAGGAGTAACCACTCTCAGTACCACAGACAGGAATTCTAACCTCAATCACTCCGTAATGAGCAGTCCAGTCTATTGCGTGAAAGACTACTTAGACACGTATCAGACAGCAATAAAAGTGACCAGAGCTACTTGCATGGCTATATATTTATATGACAACAGCTCAGAAGCTAATGCATCTCAGTTTTGACAGCTGATAGAATTTCTGTCACTGATAAAAATAGTAACATAATATAAAAGCTTAGAAGTTCCATAGTTACGTTCATCTCTTGTTAACATAATTATATTTTAAGTAGATGCGATGCAGGTAAATATAACAAAAGTAAATGTAAGTGAGAAGACGTGCTAAAATAAAATAAAAAGAGAATTTTGGAAAATAAAAAGATGGAAACGGTGGGAATAAAGGATGTAATAAAAAGATTTGCAAGCCTTTGCCATTTCACAGTATTACCAACATTAAAAAAAAATCCTCGCAACGCTCTGCTGCTGAAAAAGTAACAGCCATAGTATTCAAAACAAGCGTGAATAAATAATTTTTTTTACTATTTATTTTACTGTGGGAACGCTAACGTCCCAAAACTTCATGTCGAATCAAGTCAAGTTAGGGTTAAAGGGGAAGAGGGGAGGGTCTAACATTATTTTGGGGAAGACCCCCTTGAGCAATAAAACCACAGTATGTTTTTTTAAAGCCTATTATAGTCCATGTTTTTGTTCTGCATGGGACTTTGAATTATTTTTTCTTAAGAGGAATACCAAAACTTGCTATATTAGAATCTTTGTGCCTCGTTCTTAAGTCGTTATTTGGTGAGGTGGGTTTCACGGATAGGATTTCGAGTTTGTTGGTTTTTTGTTTATATTTTTTTGTTTTGTTTTAAGACTCTGTCAACCGTTCTAGGCCGTTAAAATTAGACATTCGGTAAAATGTAAACTTAAAAATTACTAATATTAAAATTCGGACATGGATTGAATTTCAAAGCAGTAAAATCGCTGTTCGACACCTTAGTTCAGTCGGTGGAGTGTTTTAATATTGAGCTAAGTGTCCTGGGATCGATTCGTGGCATGGCCGAAAAATGTATCATTGGTGAAGTGTGTGTTACCCTTTCACAGCGATGAATTAACGGGTGGGGAGCTGGGAGTTGTGTGTTCTAAATTTAAGTTAGTTGATAAGTCATGTGTTGATATACTCAGTTGTTTAAGAAAGTGCACGTTAAGTACCTCAAATAAATGAAAATAATAGTAAAATCGTGATTTCCATTAAAATTAAAAGTTAAATTTGGAAATTATTGGAAATCTATCCTATCTATTCCACTACTTTTTTTCATTTAGTTGTTTCTTATTTATATATATCTGTGGGTTTAAATAAAGAAAAAATGAAAATTTAACATGGAAATTTTAAATTTAAGTGCGATGCTATGTAAGTTTTTCTAAGCATCTTGTCTCAATACCCTTTGGTGGTTTTACTAACTATGCTAGTGTGTTAGGGATGAGTAAGGTTGAATTTAGATAAAGTGTACCATGATATGCCTAGAGAGAGTTTTAAAAACTACCCTTAGTACATCCGACCAAGATTCAAACCCTGATCTCACGTCATTGTAAGTCAAGTCTATTGTGAGAGTAACCATTCATCCACAGAAACGGTTTTGTCATCTAATTATATACAACGGCTAATAACGACTTAAACTATGGAACTTTTGGGGATGGTATCAGGACGATGGATTTCAAGGGATTGCGTCAGAATACGTCTAGAGAAATAAGAGGAAAATGTAGTTTATAAATCACATCCCATCGCACCCAGGTGAAGATCTAAACCCCCATTCATTATACTCCTTTTATAGGTGCATCACTGTTTTGTCGTGTGACGGGCAACGAAACTGTGACATTGGTTCTTAAACTACACTGGAAACAATATTGTGTGTAATTTATGTCGCTGCGATTTGAAAAGTGAGTCGTCGTAACTTAAAGATCACAGCGACAAAAATGATGATCGACGATCCACGATGCGTTATATTCTGTGAAGCATATTATACCTGTGACAACTTCCATGTCACAATGTTGGCGAGACCGCATGACAACTGACCCCAACGCCATTTGTGTTGGTACCTCAGTGTATGTTTGTAACAGGCGGTGTGTTTCTTTAATCCAAGTTTCTCATACAGATTATAATATTCTCCCTCGAAACGGCTTGCAATGTTTATTGGATGCACAAACATCTTCCTTCGCCGTGTTTTTTTTTTTACCAAGTTCTTTCATTAATAGGAAAATAACACGGATCCATCATGAGTGCTAGAAAAGAAGAAACTGGCAACCCTGACCTTTATTTTGTTATCTCATCCCACTCTTTCCATGACTCACGACATATGTTGCATGTATAAAAACGCACGCTCAGGACACACGGTAAAGTGTCGTGGGTTACGACAAGTGACGCATGTGTAAAAGGGGCCTTAGGGTCAATAATTGTGTTAAACACTGGTCTAGGCCTGTTTATTTTACCTTATTGCAACTCTAACCACCCCCCTCTCCCCACCGTCTTGCGAGCAAGGCTGTCCTCTGTGTATTAGATACAGGAGGAATGTAAATTGGAACAGCCCAGAGACCAAGTAGAGCGCGACACCGAGGAGAGAAGGAAAAGTGTCAAGAAAGCGCGTGAATTTATTACAAGTACAGAAGTCGAGAGGGAAAAATGATAAAGGTACAAATATCGACAAGAAAACTGATATATGCAGGCTTTCTTTTGTGTAAGAGTTGACATGACAGATAGTAGTAGGTTTTCTCAAGTAACAAACATGGACAATAAAATAAGATTGTTTATAATTCGTCTAAGTTAAGAGGATTCCAAAAGATTATTGTTATTAAAAAAAAGTTTTTTTGCTTTAAAGTTTTTTATTATGTTTCTCAAAGGAATGCTCCCAATAATACCTATGAAATATCAAGTTACTATCAGCACACGCAGTCAGTTTATTTTACTGTGAGCTGGTAAAAGCAAATTCACTAGATTTTGTACGGCCAATTTGCCACTTGTGACAGGCTTGGTTGGCTACCCTGGTCTTAGAAAATTTAAAAAAGTTAACTAAATCTGTTTAATGTTAGGCTATCTACAGTCACTTTTGATATAAATTACAAATACGTATAAAATAATACTAATAATATAATAAAATGTTATCAATGTTGACAGAAAAAAGTTTATTTTCCAAAAGAGTCTTATAGTGAAAATTAGACTGTATTATAAACCCCGATTAGTGTTTATTATTTGAATTTTTAACACGCTGTACAAATCGTAGTTAGCACGATGTACCGTTCGAAACGAGATTGTTTCAAAGAGTGCTACAGTTGGTCTGTATGGCGCGGGTATGTAACATACTCGTACTTGTTTGTTTCCTGTCGGTGGAATGCCGACCACTTTCTGTTTTACCTGTTGATGAGACTAAATCAGAGCCACTCCTCACTTCATGAGACTCTTCCTGTGGTACAAACGTATATGAGGACTTACAGGTATGGAGAGACAGACATAATGGTAAAACCCTCTTTTTAAATTTCTAGGTCACGTGGAAGCGTCTAGATCTAGTAATCATTTCGAGGTTGAATAGTTTAACGACTGCAATACTTTCTGTATAGGAACATTTAAAAGTCAATCTCGGTGGTTTTGGAGTAAAGTGCCCGCCTCAAGTGCCAATATTCGTGGGTTCAAACCCAGCCTGTGTCGACGGATTTTTCTTGAGTGATAAAAATTCGTTGCACATCTTCGGAGGGGAAGTTGAGCCATCGTCCCCATGTTTATTGTGGCATGTAAAAGTACCCTGGAAAGTATGTGAAAATACCTTTCCCCACAAAATTGGTAGGCCGTTTCGCTCTCCCTCATAGAACTTTTCGTGTGCTGATCAGTCGGTTCAGAAAGTGCACGTTAGGTACCGCAAATAATTAAATAATTAAATATTATAAAAAATAGAGGTAAGTGCTCTATTTAAACATCCTCGTTGGCTGCCCCCTCCTAGGATGACAACCTCAACGAGGCACACGTGTTCTTAGTGTGAAAAATCATCCTGCCGTAAAGTACAAACCCCGCAGGATAATGCAACGTAATAAAGTCTCATGTCGCTGACGTATCCGTATACCAAGACACTTCCGGTGTAATTCTCGTGGTCGGGTTGTTGGCCTACCGGAGGATCTCGAGGGGGAAGGAAGGGAGAGAGTAAGTTCGAAGAATGTATCTTGTCGGGACCAATAATATGTTTCTCTCTTTTGAAGCTAGGTTGAAAAGGATTTTAAAAGTATAATCTGAAGAGGGTAGGAAGCCTGTTCTTTAAGGTCTTATTTCGTACAAGAATCTAATGTATAGTAGTATTTTGGTAGGATAAAAGAACTTCGAGAACAGATTTCCTACCAAAATCAGGGTGTAGCATGCTTGTTACCGCGTTGTTTTGGAGAGCCAAAAACCAACTAAAGATTTTTTTTTATACCTTCTTCGATGGTTGCATGGTCTAAGGCACTAATATTGCGATAGATTAGACTGCTGAAGATGCGGAGCTTGGGGTTAGATCCTGGTTAGATAAACTGAGGGTGGTTGTTATAAATGATTTTCCTCTGTGCGTAAATGCAGGTGCACTTCCTCTAAAATTAAACCTTCCTTATTCTTATTCACTAACGTAATTAGTAAGTAAGCGTAGACCCTAAAGGTTAATAAGGTGCGGTGCAAAAAAAAAACTTTTTTCATTTGTGGAATCGGGTCCACCCATCCTGGTTATCCTTATATTTCCATCAATGGGACAATAATGATCAAATAAAAATTTAGAGACAGTGTACACGCATTTGCAGGGATGTGGAACGTGAAACCATTAAGGAAAGATCTACATCAGTACACTCGGCTGGGATATGAACCCCTACCTCATCATTACTGACAAACCAGACTAGACGAGACTGACGTCTTTTTCTGCGTCCCCACTGGTGTGGGTAGCTTATATAAATGTGTCTCTATGATATTTTCTTTAATACAGAAATAATATTAAATATTGTTTAATCCATGCAGCACAAAGCAATTGGTAATTTATCGAATTAATTATATTAAATGGTCCATAGTGATTTTTTTAAATATAACAACAAACTTAAAAATGAGAAAAATCGCTTACAAAACTCGGAGCACTACTACACCTGTAATAAGGAGGTTAAATCAAATACTGGTTACACTACAATTGCTTTTTCCAAGTATAGGTTTCATTCCATCTTTTCTTCGGGTCGTACAATAGCAATTACTTGTCAAGCTATCCATCTATGTAGCCTACACCTCGAGATCCATTAGTATCAATCTGGCAACACTACGAGTTTCAGATGCCTTTTCAAATATGCAGCTGCCATTTTTTGTTGGTGTGTGTTCGTTTGTGTTTTTTTGTCTTTCTTAATATGAAAAAGCATTATTTCCTAAAGTGTTTGATTATGTATGACTGTGAAAGTGATCAGAACATGTGAAGAGTGTGATATGAAATGAAATACGTTTATTTGGTTTCTATCAAGATATATATATATATATATATAACTAATCATTTCGGATTGGCTTCCTTCTATAACACTTACAATACATTATTTAACAGTGTTTCCACACTGTTTTTTCACATACATCTCCTACACCCAATATATGTGCTGAGGGAACTGCAGGTCTTATTGAGAAAAGCTTTATTTTCGCTCTCTCTCAGTTAATTGTTGTTAAATCTCCTCGTTCTTAGTTATGGCTGAAGGTGGTTTGATGGGGTGAGAAGAAGCTAGTGGTAACATCGACTAATCAGCGTTGCGAGACTTGTCCTATTTATTAAGGGAGGTTGACCACATGAAAACAAGAGAATGACAACGCTGTTTCCCAATAGTAACCATGAGGTTACCTCAGTGATGATATCAAGTGTAGTTAACGACCTTGTGATGAAACAAACACTCTATAACCCAAATGAGTGGCGCTCTAAACCCTTCACCCCTCGTGTGTCCGATCTTGTCCTAAGTTGTGGGTGAAATGGACAATGGAGTCAGCCGCGGGGTTCTGATCTGATCCTACAGGGTTTGGTTAACGAGTTCGTGAGTATGACCAGACATTTCGTTTACTTTCACTAGTGGGCTTATCGGATCATGCGATCTCCTCATTGAATTCAGGTTAACTCTACCCCTCCAATACGATCTCTCCAGCTTGCAGACATTCAAACAATTACTTGCTCCAAAGAAACAACTCTTCTCGAAACTTAATTCAACACCCGTTTCCGTCACTTTATAGAGCGAGTTAAATGAACCCTACTTTTCATGTCATACTTTTAAGGTGAGGATGTAGGGGACGTGATAAAAGGATGGTGTTTTTTGCATTTTTTATAGCATACTTTTTTTTTGACAAAATAAAAAATATATTTCTCCAGTAGAAACAGAGTTTTATTTTATTCCCATGGTGATGTCAACAGTTGTTGAATATCTGTCATGAGCTAAGCGGTATTAGGCGACAAACTTTTTAAATGAAGAAAAAAAATTGTCATTAAATTTTAGGGCACCTTATTCTCGCATTCCCTACACTTTCCCATGTGCCAACATTTTCATCAACATCATCATAACTAATGAGACTGGTATCCAAAATTATGATGAGACAATTGATAAATCAATGAGCTAATGAGTTGTGCTTTAGTGCATCTTGTGTGTACTCGCTATTAGTAATTATGATAATAATAGACCGACTCCTCGTCTCAATTGGTACAGTAGTGCATCCAACTACTTAGCTAAGTATGCCTGGTTCAATTCTTGGCAGAGTCCAACAATTTATCATTGGCGAAATTGAAATTTTCTTTTTCACAGTCATAAATTCACGTTTGGGGAACTAGGTGATGATATTTTTCTAAAGTTGATTCGGTATGCTAAGTAATTTTTGAATCATACTAAATATAAAATAACAATAAAGCTAGTGATAAAAACCCTAAAAGTATCGGGAAAACGAGGAATCAATCGTACCAAAAATAATGTAAAGAAATTAATTTGTATTTTCTATTTCTGTTCGTTCATTTAATCAGCAGCTAACACCAAGTTATCTAGGTATGCAATATTAGGAGCAATAATTTTTAAAGTAAATGTACCAGCATTCTCCTGGAGAAGAAATTAAAAAGTGCCCGTGGAAAAACACTATAATTCCCTCCCACCCAAAGTACACATGGCTGGGATTGAAACCCAACCTCCTGAGTTCAAAAGATTGAGGAAAAACCTGACACCTGCGGTTTTTTCGTGTTTTTTTTTACAAAATAATGGAAACTGATACTGACTTTAATCGGTTAGAAAAAAGGAGCAACGTAATGTGGGCACGCGGGCAAAAATGAGTGAGAGCAAGAAAAAAAAGACCCTAATTAAACCCGACAGGGTTTCGAACTCAGACATCTACGTCTCCAGAAAACCGGATAAGGTTGACTTAAACGTTTAATCCACGTGCCCACAAATGCGTATAAATTATATATATATTAGTTTATCCAGTTTATAGCAAAGGATATTCAAAATGTCGACACACTAATAAAATGGTCCGTATCATTTATTATCCCTTAGAGGTCTATTGGTCTATTATATTGTGCATTTGTACACCATTTAGAATACATTTTTATTCCAGTAAGTTGAGTAGGAGGCCATTTTAACGCTACTTTCGAATAGTGAACGTTTTATTTTATTACTATCATTACAAGTTTAATTAATTAATTCGCTCTGATAACTTCACGGAATTTCATCCGCCGCCACACTTTTCATCGAGAAATACTTTGGCCTTCCCTCAACGAGTTCTTAGAAACATATTAAATAAAATAAGTTATTATCGAGCCCTTTTATAGTGGAATTTTGGTTGAAAGAAACTTTTAGAAGATGTATTCCTGTTTTATGTATTTTGGTGGGTCTATTGCCTTGTCCAAAGAGTCCTCTATCATGTTCTATCAACAGCTATATCGTTAAACTTATAATCTACCTTTCCTTGTTTAAGATGGGATGGAAGGGGACGCGAAAGAAGGCCATTTTCTTTATGCAGTTTTTATATCAACATTTTTTTTGGCCAGAATGAATAAAATATTTCTCAAATAGAAACATAGAATTTAATTTTCTTTGCATGGTAATATCAACAGGGTGAATAGTTTTCATGAGCATAGCGGAATTAGATGAGAAGCTTCTTAAAAAAAAGATTAAAATTTGTCATTAAATTCCAGGACACCCTTGACAGATATTCATTCTACTACTGTTGTTGTCGCCATGTGAAGAAAATTTAACTATATGTTTAAAATGGAAAAATATTTTACTTCTTTTGACCAACAAAATGTTTTGGTATAAAACAGCAAAAACACTGGGCTTTTCTCGTGTCCCCTTCCACCCACGTTAAGGTCATCCATAAGTTGCATTCGTAGTCTTCCTGGCCCCCTTATTCCTTCCACATTTTCTTAACGGACCCCAATCAATAATCCATTTCTTCTCATAACGCCACCCATACAGTTGGCTTTCATTCGTACATTCGTGGCTATATTTTTATTGCCTCTTCTTAGAACTTCATCAGTCATCCAATGCGTCCACTTTATCTTATATATTCTTCTCCAGAACCACATCTTAAATCTCTCTGGATATTTATTCTTCCTTTTCTTCCTTGTTTCAGCTCCATTCAACGCCATTCCACGTACGTAACACTTCACCAATGTCTTCCTTTCCTCATCTCCAGGTGCAGTTTGATAATCAGGAGCATCTTCTTGTCTTTTGTCTGTTTTTAAGACCCATTTGGGTTATTCACATAAGTAGTAACTGCACTAATGTTTTAGTGATTAATTATGTGGAATTTAGAGGTATTAAACCCCATTTACGTAAAGGGAAAGTGTAAAACCACCCTCAGTACACCCGACCGGGGTTTGAAGCATGATGTCCCCATCATCGGCAGTCTATTGCGAGAGTGACGCCTCAGACCTTACGACCACCGAAGTGGGTTCTCTTCTTGTTGAAAGCAGCCAAGCAATTACTATCTTTTTACAAAAAAAAAATCTGTCAACATTATTAGTATTGTTTTAACGATATTGATAGTATCCATCAAAAATGATATCTGCAGATCGCAAGACTACGTGAAAGAATATCTAGTATATTTTCTAGCTGTCAGAAAAGGTTCTTTCTATGAATATTGAACTGTACATCGCCTCGCTGTAAGCTTGTATCATTCTTATTACCGGTAAAGCTGTAGAAACATTTTCACGATCACGCAGAGCCGCTGACGGAGAGAGGGGGCGTAACCGAGAAATAGAGACCAATTTCCGTGAGGACATTGACCTTGGCGGCTCAGTTCAGTTGCTGTCGTCGGAGGAAGAAATGAGTCGGGCCGGAGGACGTTCGGAACATTCCCCCACGAAAAACGACCCTTTTAGACCAAGTTAAGCATGACGTTTACCCGGTAACAATTGCTGCAGGTAATCAGGTAGCAGTGAACAACCAGTATTAATTGATAATGTCTCTTGTGTGCCGTCCAAACGCGACAATCGTGGCGGGCGAATGAAAAAAGATGTTTAAAGGGAACGATTTAGTTCGATTCTCGCCGTGGCTGCGTTGACAAAAAATTCATATATCTGAAATCCCACGTTTTTTTGTCTTTGTAAAAGTTTAGACCTTTTTTTTTACTCTCAATTTTTCAGGGATTTTCTTAAGAAATATTTTTGTGATGCGTTTCACCACCTACCCGAATTAGCCACGTATTTACATTAATGGACTAAGGATGAGGAGGTTAAAATAATAAATGTGCCCACGTTTTACGCGTAGATAGAGGAGAAACAAATTTGAGCTAAAACACTCTCAGTGCACCCAGTCTTAGTTTCAAAGCCCGACTTCCTCATTATTAGTAAACCTGACCAGATAAACCTTGCGCCTTAGTCCATGTGCTCATTGATGCGGAAAGTTAATGTTTTTACATACCGGTACTTTTTAAGTATTTCGATTTTGTTTTTTCTCTCCATCTTTTTATATATATAAACCACCTCTGTAGCCTAGTGGTGAGAGTTCCTGGCTAAAGGCCTAGAAGTCCCGGGTCCTTAAGTTTTATTTATAACGGTTGTTTATTTATATTTTTTAATGAATTCGTATATCTGTTATTTTTTTATAATTGTAAAGTAGTGTATTTCTATGATTGTTGGAGGGGAGGAGGGTATAGTTGTGAGATCTGATAATTTGACCAAAAAAATACACGTTTTTAATTAGATGTCGGGGGATTTCTTCTCACCAAACGGACAGATTTTCCCAGAGTTCCCAAGTTTTGATTTACAAAATTAAGGTGGGAGAGTGGGAGACGCGATAAAAGGTCAGTGTTTTTGCAGTTTTTATAGCAAAACTTTCTTTTTGCTGAAATAAATCAAACATTTCTCCTGTAGAAACATAGATTTTAATTTTCTTCGCGTGGTGATATCAACAGTTGTTGAATACGTGTCATGAGTATAGAGTCATTAGACGAGAAATTTTTTTGAATGGAAAGAATTTGTCAATAATTCCATGACATCCTTGACAGATATTAAACTGTTGATATCACCATATGAATAAAAATTAAACTCTATGTTATGTTTGTACTAAGGCAATATTTGATTTATTTTGGACAAACAATTTTTTTAATATAAAATCTGAAAAAAATACTGCCTTTTTCTCGCGCCCCTTACATTTCCACTTAAAGAAGCTATCTGTAATAATTGTCTTTGACTTTTGTTGAAGGACCATCCAGCCTACCTATGTGTGTGTTCTTTTGGTATTAAATTTTATTTCTCTAGAGAGGAAACAGTTCTCAAACAAACCTCGTTCGTAACAAAACATGTTCTCCTATCAAATCGCTCATTAACAACTTGAAGTTTTCATGGACACGGAATTAACAAAAATGATATAGGTAAGGCAAAAAGTTTCCGAAAATGACTTTTGGTGTATAATCAAGAAAAATCTTTTGTACGAAACACAAAAGTTCGCTACGCGTAAAAACATAAACTTGGAAACAAGGTCAAATGGGACAAATGTTTATATGAACTTTTTTCTTCATTGTTTTTATGTCGCCTGTTCACCACTAAAGTGGGTCCCACGTTCTACGGTACATCATGTACATATATATATATATATATAAAAGAAACTTAGCACTTTAACTTGAGTGACTACAAATGCAGATGCAGGCTATTAATTTTTAATCGCTTATCATATTTTCAATTTTTTTATATTCAAAGTGACAAATACATTCACTAAATAAACGTTCCACTGACATTGTGACGTATTTGTTTATAAATAGAAAATGACCGCGGTATGCAGGTGTGACAACGACGCCCACGGATATTCCTAACCCTGCTTTGTACGCCCGTCACGTCNAACCCCCCCCCCCCCCAGTCATGGTGGACTCCTGAAAAGGTAATTAGAAAATTCCTCACCCATGACTAGCGCGTGAAGTGTCTCACCTTCTGACCTTTGATCCGATCTTAACCTCATACCTCGCACGTGGATATGTGGCGGCGATGAATGCTTCCCTAGATATTCAACTTGACGAAGCTACACTAGCGGCAGTCTAGAAAATATAATAGAATCAAAAATATGCTCTGGAAATGATAACTAACTTATAATCCAATTTTTATAAAAGAGGCAATTTATAAAATATCCCCCGCCCCCCTCCCTAAGCACCGCGTCTTATTACCCGTTCGGGATATACGTATATGTACTAATTACGCTAATGGTTTTAAGAATGGAAAGGTTATATTTACATGAAGTGTACCCGCATTTATGTGGGGGAGAGTGGAAAACCATTTTGTGAAAAACCATCCTCAGTACACCCAACCAACCGAGATTCGAACCTTAATCTCCCCGTCATTAACAGTCTAGTATAACGCAAGAGTTGCGTGTTAGAACATGCGGCCATTGAAGGAGGTATTACTAATGTTATTTTATAGATATTGATAATATATGTAAAAAGTGGTAGCTGCAGATCACATGACTTGACATGATTATGTGAAATTATATATGTATACATAAGATAAATGCTCTTACCAAGAAAATTTGACTATAAATAAGAAGAATACATATTTTTTTGTTGTAAACAGTACGTGTTTAGTTAAAGATTTTACTCCTTTGAGATCTGGTAATGATTTACTTCTTCAAATTAATTGTTCTTCTTCTTCCTTTCCATCTTTTAAAAGGGGATGCATTACTTTCCATAAATAAGTCATAAGGATAGTGAATTATTTTCTGTTGCAATCGTGTTCGCTCGCTTTGTCCTAAGGCCATGAATGTCGAAATCCCATATGTAATAATATTAATAGTGCTGCAGAGTTCCGTGTGGTACAGCTAGTGATGGTGGGTAGCCTCCCCCCCCCCCCA
>CABEEJ010000293.1:68877-106005 GCA_901482245.1 Timema douglasi | reverse complement strand
CCCCCCCCCCCCAACCCCTTCTTCCACTTGTCCAACCCAACAGTCGCCCACATTAAACGCCACTTTATTTCGAACCTCTTCACATTCCTGTTCTCTAGAGTGCGGTGAGGAAAAATATTACGGACACACAGCTCGGTGCAAATTTTGTTCTCTCTCTCTCTTGATCATTACTTTATTTTATTTATTTATTTAATCCTCTTTATGACTATCAAAGAGGATAAAATACTACTTAAAAACGTATTTAATCATAGTATAACATCTTAATTGTCTTGTCAAAGTTGGCATATTTGAGATTATGAGATATGCTTACTAATAATTTACTAGAATGTGTTTAAATTTCCCTTCTCTTTCTCCTGTTACCATTTTCAGCCAACTTGCAAGTACAAATATGTAATATTTTTGGCTGATTTGAATAGAGTTGTTTACGCGAACTCTCATAATTGTTGTATGGTCATTAATACTGGATTGGCTCCTATGATTTGCCTGGTCCCGAGCTTGTTACCCGCGTAATCTTGATTTTATTTGGTCAAAGTTGTGATTTCTTGTCTTTTATCTCTCTCTCTCTCTCTATGTGTGAATTATGCTCCATTTCCTCAAAAACGCCCTAGTAAAATTCATCCTAGTTTCTTAGCCTAGATCGTTTAAGATAAAATCAACTATTTTCTTATTTGAGGTGTTAGCGTGCACTTTTTGAGACGACTGATTATATAGGCCTTGCAAACCAATTTAAATCTAAAACATAGGGTACACTACAACCGTTCCCCAGACGTTAATTCATCACTGTGAAAGGGGAAACCCATATTCCACCAATGATTGTTTTTTTCTGTAACCTGGCGGTCTAGGTGTAAGGTTTCAGACCAGCATAGATTTATCTGATTACCAAACCCCTCCTTCACCTCTGACAAGACGTGTATTAATCACAACTTGTGAATGTGTGGGATTCCAGGCCTCCGCCGTGGTTCGGATTCCACGTTAATCTGTAGGTCCTCCATTTCATCTCACAATCACCCTACATTACACATTAGCGTAAGTGCGTACAACCCGAACGTCAAGTAAGATGCGTTGCTAATAATAATAATAATTAATATTATTATTTTCGGGAATCAAAGCCAGGTACCAGTAAACGGACATGCTACCAAATGAGTAAGACATTGTACAAAAAAGAACCATTTCAATTTGTGATATGTGTTATGAAAATGTATTCTTTAGTAAAATTCAAAATTATATAGACCTATATTAATAATAATTTTAACTACCCACCTCGTTGGGCATCATACTCATCTTGTCTAGCTTTCCAGTAACGTGGACGTTAGGGTTTGAATCCTTGCTGGTGTTTTTCTTTTCTTTTGTAGTCTCCCACTATCTTTTTTACGCAAAACAAGGTACATTTCTTATCAATTATACCTTACACGTTTTTATTCTATTAGTATAAATAGAATAATAATCCGAGTGGGTAGTAAGACGTGACGCACGTAGAAAAATTTATCAGTTTTTTAATGACAAAATATTTTCGAAAAGATACAACTTGTGACGGATACAGTTGGATAAAAACCGTTACAGACACTGGACATGAGACTGATAAAAAAAGATAAATATAGAGTTAATAACAGCAATAGTAGTAAGAGGATAAGGAAAGGGGGAAGGGCAAGAAACGAAAACTAACCGGTCGAACCGGCGTGAGAGCGTGTAGGCAGAAGATGTTGCTGGCCTTTGTCCACCATAACGTTGGCCGTATTTGGTAATGACAATGGGTAGGCGCCGGCAGTTCGCTCAATGTCGCCTCCACAAAGACACTTTTATTTTATATAAATTGCAGACATTTAATAAAGCTTTCTAAAAAGAAGAAAAGAAATACCTACGGGAATCACGATCCAATCTACCGTCTCGTAGAAAGGGAGATATTATGTTTGTGACGTTCGCCAACACTTTAAAACATTATAAAGGAAATCATGATAAGCCTGATTAACGTGACATCACGAGTATTAATTATAGTGTCAATTATTTGTTTACTTAAATAAATATATAGATTCGTAACATTTAAATAAACAAAAACACAAAAAATAGGCATCAGTTTTGTCTTGTCTGGTATACTGGTAACGAAGAGGTAAAGGTTCAAATCTCGAGTGGTTTCACTTAGACTTTTTTTTCCTTAATATCTTCCCTTCCTCCTACACGCAAGTGCGGGTACATTTACTCTAAATTTTACCTTCCTCGTCCCTATAAAATTAGTGTATATAGGCAGATATCCCGGACGGGTAGTAATATGTGGTTCTCAGAGAAAAGTAATATAGAAAAACTGGTGTAAACTATTTTTGAAAAAAAACATCTTTCAAAATCACAATTTTATTTGTATACTTCTTCAAATCAGTATTTTTGAAAGTTTAATTTAAAAAAATACTCACTTAGGTTTGAATATGATTTGTCTCCATGGCAAAACATGTTATATTCTTATTTTGATAGTTGTAAACAAGACAAAAAAAATTCTGTCAAAATTGATAGCCTATCACTATTTCATTAGTGTTATTTTATAGGTAATGATTATATATATATATATGACAGCTTTAGACCACATGACCTGACGTATGCATACCTGAAAGAAGATATAGTCGTTTTTCTAGCTGTCGAATAAGAAAGGCCCTTTCTATATATAAAAAAAGTGTACCGTATTTTGTCCGTAAATGAATCATGACACAGGTCCTATCCCTTCTGAAGGAAAGACATCATCATTTGAAGGTCACATGTTTAATTTCCCTTTCAGTGGTTTTTTTCTCTTTCTTGATTCATCCATGGCCTTTGGGGGGGAAAGGTGGTTTCTTCCTCTGTTGTGAAGCGCTCTTTATAATTGGACTTCCTCGTTTCAAACATCCTCTTTTCATCTGTTGCTTTTTCCCCTCAGAAAATTGATAATTATCCATTGCGATTTATATACTTAAACAATGAATATTTAAAATGCATCTTTGACGAGCACCAAATATATCGGGATGGTTATATTTAATGACTAGCATCCGTCTATGGACCTTTTGATTACTTAATGACACAATATCTCTAGCCCACGTGCCCACCTAAACAGGTAATGAACAATATTTTTATGAGTAAGCTAGGAGTGAGGCCTGTCTCCTACAGGTGCTATTTCAGATTTTTCAAAACAGGAGGTAGCGTGATTTCTGTCCATATCTCTGTAAGATTAATGAGATTTTTTTCTTTTCAAGATTCAGATTTTTCTCATAAAGATGAAATGCTCTATAGGTCTAAACTATTAAATTTATAATTCTAGACACGAGATCATGGTGTGAGTGGAACCCAGACCATCAAATTATACATTATTGAACCCTTAATATCGAGCTAAGCAGAATCGAACCCTGGCAATCTAGTAAAACCGAAATGAACCCTGGCAATCTAATAAGACAGAAATGAACCCTGACCCTCGAGTTAGACATAATCGAATTCTGACAATCTAATAAGACCAAAATGAACCCTGGCAATCTAATAAGACAGAAATGAACCCTGACAAACTAGTAAGACCGAAATGAACCCTGACAAGCTAGTAAGATATACCACCCGAGTGTCCAATTTGCCCCCCCCCCCTTTCCCCGCTGCCGAAGTAGAAGGCTCCGTCAGCAAAATAGGTTCATCCCGTTTTTATAACACCTCTTCGGCCAACTTGGGTTTGATGTCTGCATTCCTAATACAGAAGCCGGAAGCCAAGGCTTCATAATCGTGACAACGAAGCGTGTTGAAGCGTGTTTTTTAGGTACCTCAATTATTATTTCCCTCTCTTCAACCGTACATAGAGTGACAAACAACAAATGACAAATACGTGGGCATAATTTAATCAACATTATCTCATATATTTATTTATTGTTAATTTATGTGTTCGGATAAACGTGCTTATTTAATGGCTTGGATAATTTTATTATTAAGACACTTTTAAATAAAAATATTTTGTAATGATCTGAAAAGTAAAAGTTATTTATTTCAAGAGTGAAAGTTACTTTAAAACTTTGTCACGCTTTAAATCATTGTCTGCATTGTTTGTACAAAAAGAAATAGCTATAGGCATTACATTTTTTAATGAAATTTTAAACACAATAGCTCGTGGTTTAGTCTATTGTGAAAACTAAGAGGCTAAAATGTAATTATATAATACATGAGTCACACTATTTTAGGTTGAATGCTCGGATTATGAGATTAAGAGAGATTTATGTATAAAGTTAAATTTGTGGAGTATTCGATAGGCTTTAAGTTAAAATATTTTAAAGATGTACAATACACAAATAGAGAATCAAAATGGGCTCTGTCACATTTTTTTAAACATTGTCCAGTTACCCTTCGTTTAGCCTTAAAAAATTACCATACATTATTCCATCATGGTGTAGCTCATGAGATAGGGACATAGTGTAGTATGTCAAGGTAAGACCTTTCGGATTTAACGGAGTGTGCATTTTAAAATACTACACGAATGCTTTGCAACAAAAGATGGTGCTTTGCTATATAAAATAAATTAAATATGATTTAAAATTAATGCTCAAATAGTTACTATTACTCTTCCTCGACCCCTCGGAGAGAGAAATATAGTGCAAAAAAAAATCGATCCGCACTTGAGACGAAACCAGTCTGAGTATGAATCTGTCTTTAAATATTGTATCTAGAAAATGTCTTGACACTACAAACAAAATAGCAATTCTCATTTGTCCATGAAAATGACTGTGATGGTACATAAGTGGAAATTTCACATTTTAGTCATATATCTACAACTATGGTATTTGTGATTTGAAATAACTTATATTTGTATAGTTGTAGTAATATTAAAAATTAAAAACTTTTATTTGAAATCTATTTTTATAAACCTAATAGTTTCTGTGTTATAGCGAATACATACTTTTTAAGGTATGCAAAATGAAAATTCAATTGTTTTGTTCTTTAGTGGATATAAATGTTCCTTTGTTCTCAATATGATTCTGTAACCGTGCATATTATTTTATTTATTATCTTTGGTAGGATGTGATTCTCTTTTTTTCACTTATGTTTCTATAAAAATTTTAAATTATTTCATTTCACAAATCATATTATATTGAAGTAAATATCTCAATTTTTAGGTATATGAGCGATAAATTCATTGCGGTGCATGGTAACAGATTCCAATTGGTTCAATAAAATAATTCAAGAACTGTGGAGGTTATTATACTTAGGAAATAAAACTAAATTTATCTACTGTAGCATTTTTTTTTCAAAAATCAATCTTGCCCCTGAAAAACATTTGCTATTAAAACAGTAAAAATACTGACTTTAAATATGTGTTCACTTTCATACATCCTTAAAGATACTTACTCTTGGTAGAATCTACCATGGATGTGATCTTTAACAAACGCGTCATTGACGTCGTTACTCAAAGAGAAAGTGATGTGCACATGTCGATGGCCGATGTTTGCATGGGATGCCCTCGCTAATCAAGCCCAGAGCGCTGCAGTATGTCTAGGTGAAGTTGAGTAAACATTTCCATAGACTTTCAGCGCACAAGGACATTATCTGAACGATAACTTCAACTCGTGTTAAGTGACGAATCTAAATTAATACAACCCTGTCGTGTTAATACGTAAATGAAGCACTAGACAGTGAAGGTACAGTCGAATTATCATATCTGACAAGATAAAAAAAAGTAAACTAGATCAACTTTCACGTAATCATACGTCATAATGTGATCCACAGCTGTAATTTTTTAAATGATGTAAATACCACCCGCTTCAGTAGCCGAATGGTCTAAGGTGTCAATCTCGTGTTATACTGGCTTGCTGATGACAAGGGGATCGAGGTTTGACTCCTGGTTGGGTGTAATGAAGGTTTTTTTCCCCCTAAATAGTAACTCACGCTCCCGTCCACGTAAATGCGATTACAGCTCCCATTTATTCGACCATCCTACTCATTACCACATTAGCTTAATTATTGTATATATATATATATATATATGCGTAAAACCCAAATGGGTAGTAAGACACACTGATTAAAACAATCCCTTGATAATAAGCGTTGTGATTGCGGGTAAGCTTACCATCAAGTGTTATAAAATAAAATGATATAGCTAGGATTATGGAT
The DNA here is from genome assembly GCA_901482245.1 of Timema douglasi. Lineage (NCBI taxonomy): Eukaryota > Metazoa > Arthropoda > Insecta > Phasmatodea > Timematidae > Timema > Timema douglasi. Next base: position 99,915 of record CABEEJ010000293.1, on the reverse strand, counting down.
TTGGTGTCTTAGAGCTATGAAGTTTGATCCTAGCTGGGCACTTGATTTTTATTAGTTCCTAAATGTGTTTTCCCGCCCTGTTCCCTTATATGAGGTAGTTTAAGTTGTCTAAGGACAATACCACAGCGTAAAAATAAATAAAACTATCCAGGAAACGGTTTTCTACGTAAACTAGTTTTCACGGTTTGCCTTTAGAGCTCTTTGTTTATTTATTTTTTATTTCCTTTGTGTCACCTCATACACAAGTTCTACCTACCTAAATATCCCGTCTCCGTTTACATAGAGCAGATATTTTATCTCGAAATGGTCGAAGGTTGTGGTTTATCATATCATTGTGGTCTGCAAGTAACGGGCTAAGAAGATATATGAAGAGGGGCGCTGTTGTTCATGGTCATATCCCGACGAGGACGACTTGAACAAATTTGCTCTCAACAGTTGGTAACAGGTAAATGTATCCAAAGCTTTCTATCAAGCGTTTGGTTTCATGAGAATTGGTCCTGAGTACTTATTGGAATGGTTCAATAAAATTAACTTGTTTTAAATATATATAATGTTTTAATATATATAGTGACGAAAAAGTCACTTGACCATGAATAAATTAACCCAGTTCAATTCAATGTTTAACAAAAGATTTAAATTAACCTGTGTAAATATGCATAATTAATTGAACATAGGCTACTTTAGAATAATATAGTTCCAGTAGTCATGATGCAAGTTGACAGATTTCAGAAAATCTACTTTCAGCGTGATTGTAACCAACCTCATTAAACTTAGTTTGGTAAATACAAGTGTCGAACTAAATTTTGCCCCACCGTGTATTTTAGTTCATTTGTTCCAATATCAAGTATTTTGGAATATTAAATTAGGATCAATCCAAGGCTACATAAAAATTCCAATATTTATGAAGTGGAAATGTCTGAGTCGACACGTGTGTAAAATTAATAGCAAAGGGGCTGGATTTGTGTGTGTGTGACGTATTGATCTCTTCGATTAAGTTAGCACCGCGTCTTACTACCCGTTCGGGTTATACGCACTTACGCTAATGTGTAATGGTAGGGTGATTGTGAGATGAAATGGAGGACCTACAGTTTAACGTGGAATCCGAACCACGGTGGAGGCCTGGCATTCCCCACATTCACAAGATGTCTTGTCAGAGGTGAAGGAAGGGTTTGGTTATCAGATAAATCTATGCCGGGACCGCGGATTGAACCCCGGCCACCAGCATAGAAGTCTGACACCTTACCCCTAGACCACCAGGTCACCTAAAACTAAAATTAAATATTTATATTATAGATTTTATGTTATCAATATATAGTAAATATTTAAGTCAGAGGAGATAGCAAACGCTATTTGGGGGTGACTACGCCCTTTATCTGTAAGAAATGGATTTGAAAACCCTGATAGGGTAGTAATATCGATGTGACCCGCTTCGGTGACCACGTGGTCTAACATGTTAACCTAGCAAGTACACTTGACCACCAATTGTGGGGAGATTGATGTTCGAATCGTGGTTGTGTGTACTGAGCTTTCGCCAAAATTGCTTTCCACACTCTCTCCGCGCGATTGCGAGTGCTCTTCCTCTAAATATAACCCCACTAAACCATCAAGCCATTATCGTAATAAGTACATGAGCCTATCTCCCAAATGGGTAGTAAGACGCGGTTCTATAACAGATAGGCATATATATATATACACACTAACAATCCCGCACGGCGTTGCCCGTGACCCACTGGGGTATAAGAATTATATAAGCTCCTCCCCCTCCCCCAAGGTAGCCCGTATCTCGTAAACGTAATTATAGGCTAGATAAAACATATTTTCTTTAAAAAAAATTGTTAAAAATAGCCTAATTAAAAATTTAAAAATCCGGCTTCGAGATGCATTCGGACCACCTTTTATCCACCCATTTTAAAAATTTCAAATATCTGCGTGCCGTAGATTCGGCTAAGCATCGCACACAAACAAATGCAGACAAACAAACACTTCCTTTTATTATTATAGAATATTATAATTACCTACTTACATGCCAAATTTAAAGCCTATAGTAATTATAGTTACGGAAATAAGGCAACTTTAAAGCGAAAATATAAATCCACTTTATTCTCTATCCTGTAGGAATTTCGAAAAATCCGACCTTGTTCCTTGTCTACATCATAAAGGGAACCTCTGTGCAAAATTTAAGCTTCCTAGGTCCAAGGGTTTGGGCTGGGCGTTGATGAGTCAGTAACTTTTCTTTTTATATCTAATTACCAAACCCTTCCTTCACCTCTGAAAAGACATCTTGTGAATGTGGGGAATGTCCAGGCCTCCACCGTGGTTCGGATTCCACGTTAAACTGTATGTCCTCCATTTCATCTCACAATCACCCTACCATTACACATTAGCGGAAGTGCGTATAACCCGAACGGGTAGTAAGACGCGGGGTTAATAATAATAATAATAATAATTCTTCATATATGTAATTATATATCGATGTGTTAAAGATAATTAATGGTCGATAAAAAATGATTTAGTCTAGCCAATATTGATAATCCCATTTTCATAGGAAGAACTGTAGCTATAAAAGCTACTAAATTTATTTCTACTTATCCATACGTCAAGTGATGTGATATTTAACTGTCACTTTTGATTAATATTAACAATGCGTGTAAAGTAACACTAATAAAATGGTAAAATGTCACCGATTTTGTCTACAAAATAATAGGTTTGAATTTATAAAAGGCCATTCCTAATTAAATTGGACTTCACAATATCCTTAGTTACAATTTACAGCAATGGAATCTGTTGTCAAGAGGGATAGTTGCAAAACACATAACCTGACCTTTGCATACATTTTATTAACGTGTTGTTTTAAATGCCAAGATAGGTGTGTTTTTTCATGTGGTTCTCATTATGACCTGCATTGTTCCCGTGGAGAAATGATATGCCCTGTTTCCCGTTCCAATGTAATAAAGATTTCCAGGAAGTTAGGATAACATACCTGTCCGCTGGGAGGTTTCTAAAAGAGGGACTCTGAAAAGTTAGGAGTGTGAGAAACATCGCCGTTAAAACATGTAATTAGCTCGACAATGTATACAATGTGTCGAGTAACACTCTTGACAAAACATCGGATTGGTATCTAGCTCACCGTTTCTGACGTCCATTTACAGAAGTCGAGATGTTGCTTGTGGGGAGATGCGACCATGTACTGTACGTGAGTTGAGGGAGTCTTTGGCCCCAGCGCGCCGCGGCGGCTAGAACCTACCTTCAGTCGTGGCCGTGCGGTCTTAAGGTAGGGATGTAGGGATCACGAGTTAAGGCGATTTTTATATCAACACATTTATCTGCTCAGATAAAATCAAATATTGCTCCAGTAGACACATAAAGTTTAATTTTCTTCACAAGGTGATATCAACAGTTCTTGAATATCTGTCAAGGATTTCCTGGAATTTAATGACAACTTCTTATCTTCATTAAAAAAAAACAGTTTGTCATTCAATACTGCTATGCACATGGTAGATATTCAACAACTGTTGAGGTAACCAAATGAAGAAAATTAAACTCTTTTTTCTAACGGGGCTTTAAAAACTACTATTTATTAAATATTTAATATCTCAAGCCTAAAGGAACAAATTGGAGTAAGAATATTAAACAGAGCTCCACTAACACTTTCTTGAAAAGAGGATGAAAAATCACTTTTTGAAAAAAGCAAAACAGCCTTAATGGTGGCGGCTAGGTTATAAAAATATGACCTTTCGAGTTCGTGAATATCTCAGCTAAGCCTCCCGGTCAAAATCGTTTAAAGGCAAAAGTTAAAAAAAAATATGTTGATAAACGTAAAAAAAAAAAATTAATCACCTTCAACATCCAACTCATCTGCTCTGAAACGAATTATTTTAAACACCTGTTTTATGACAGGTCGTTAGTTAAAAAAAACACCCCCGCTTGAGTTTCTTCCTGTTTCAAGTGGTTGACCTTTAAAAAAAAGTACAGACGACTACGCCGTCTTTGGTCGGTTCCGGAAGTGGTTTTTCTAGCGTCACATCCGGTGCGACGCGCACGTCCACCAATTTTTTCCGCTGACCTCTTATTCCCTTCTCCCTTACTCCCCATTATTGTCCCTGAAGTGTCTCCAATCCAGGGTCCCCAACCACATGTGTAAATCCCCGTGGAGGGGAAGCTCCAAGTCGTTTAACCTGAAGCTATAGGTGTACGTTGGGGTGCTAGGTTCTGGCTTTTTGGGAGGAGTGGACCCAAATCAAGTGCACTGTGAGAGCTCCGCGTTGTTGTTGCTTTTAAAACCCCCGCGTCTTACTACCTTCTCATATTATATGTATATATAATGATTACTCTAATAGAGTAGTGATGAGAAAGGAAGAATTTTAAAGGTGATCTACCCGTATTTGCGTGGAAGAATAGTGAGAAACCATTTAGGAAAACCAACCTCAATAGGCCTGACCAGGATTAGAACCCCGGTCTTCTTTTTTACTAGCAGCTCAGTCTAACACAAAAGTGATGCCTTGGACCATTCAAACAATGATGTTATTATTATGATTATTATTAGTAGCACCACGTCTTACTACCCGTTCGAGTTGTACTGCACTTACGCTAATGTGTAATGGTAGGGTGATTGTGAGATGAAATGGAAGACCTACAGTTTAACGTGGGATCCGAACCACGGTGAAAGCCTGGAATTCCCCACATTCACAAGTTGTAATTAATACACGTCTTGTCAGAAGGGAAGGAAGGGTTTGACAATCAGATAAATCTGTGCCGGGACCGAGGATTGAATCCCGGACCCTCAGCGAAAGTCCGGCACCTTACCCCTAGACCACCAGGTCACCAATTCCACGTTGTTGTTGGCCATCCTATCTCCAGGTGATTGGTGGTGTATTTTCTTAAAGTCCCACCCCCCATTCCCTTCTTCCTACATCCTGTTTTAATAGATGAGAAAAGTGGTAGTGCTGTCCGATAAAACTCGGGTGGTCTGTCCAGTGAGATAAGGGCTCGTGTTCGATTACTCGCACTGTCGATAAGTGATGAATTTAGGTGGGAGTGTGGAGATCTCTAGTTAAAGGCAGTGTTTTTGCAGTTTTTATAGCAAAAAATTGTTTGGGCGAAAATAAATAAAATATTTCTCCAGTAGAAACAACTAGTTAAATTTTCTTCACATGGTGACCTCAACAGTTGTTGAATATCTGTCAAGGGTGTCCTGGATTTTCATGACTTTTCCTCTTCATTAAAAAAAATTAAACTTTCTACTGGTGAAATATTGTATATATTTTGACTGGTGAAATATTGTATTTATTTTGATATAAAAACTGCAAAAATACTGCCCTTAGCTAGTATTGCATTTAAAAAAAATTGTTTTGTAGTAATTATTAATCAATTATGTTTAAAAAAAAATAGAAACTAGCCATCAAAATTATTTTTAAATAAATTAATTAATTAAATAAAAAACGAGGGCTCGAGAAGTTCCCCTCCACCTCCTTCCTTTTCCCTTAGAAAAACTTGTGACAAAATATAACATAAGATTGTTAGTGTTCAGTTGGTTTGTAAATCGTGTGCTTATTAGTCAGTCCAGTTAATTAATTTCGTGTCAAACACCTTCAAACCAACAAAAAAAAAAAAATTAAAAATATAAAGAATCATCTGACACCATTTCTTCGAGGAAACCTTTCCACGATCTATTAGCGATATCCCCCCCTTTTCCCACAATGCTTCGCGAATGACTTGAGAGAGGCATGCAGATGCTGGGAGAACAGTCTGCGATCCATTGTGGGAACATAACAACAAGTTAAAGAGGACGAGGGACAGAGGGAGCTACCGAATAACGTTCACTTACGAGAACAAGACAGGCAGTAATGACACTGGTAAAGGTTGTTTTTTTAAACTCTCAGAAGTACCGTACAAAGATGGAACCATGCATAACATAGTAACCATCTTGATGGTCACGGTGGAGATAACACACGGCTCTGCCCATCAGAGTGAGCTAACTGTACAAACTCGCATTGTATGTGAGGTCTTGGGTAAGTAGGGGGGGAGGTAGGTTATTACGTCAACACAAATTATGTGAAGTGTCCTCCGTCTTGTGACAAGCCTTGGTCTAGTCTTCTTTTCAAATGTTTTTAACAAGTGTTGCTTTGCCCCTGGTGACAGATCATACAGTAAACAAGAATATGTTATTTCCTTCCTTGTTTTTTTTTAAAATGAGACACTTGACTCTATTTTTTGTTACAGTAAGAGTAGGAACACGGTAAATATTGATAACATTTCAACTATATTGTTGTTATTATATTCTTTAAATTGAAAAATGATACCTGAGCACAGGAATAACTTTACTATCTAATCCATCATGATGAGTGCATTCATACAGTTGTAATTGTACAAATGGCAGCATTAAGCCAACTACCAAGCCCTAGGTGGCTGCGTTTCTGATAGCTTGTGATCTTAATTGATCACACATTGGTAGTTGATGTTTCCCGCATATCTATCACAGACTCCGCCTTAAAATATGAGTGAAGAATGACCCTGTAAATGGCATGATTCCCGAATAACTCAGTGGTTAAAGCGTTGTCATATAAAACCAAAGGTCCCGGGTTCAATTCTCGTATCCAGGTGTCTTTTTCAATCTAAAGAATATATATCTAGATATGGCCATAGCTGTAATTATCGACTATAATAGCGTTGCTATTTAATCCATAACATATTATTATTTTATCTGTATCGATACTAAAATAAAAAATAAAGTTACAGATCACATGATTTGACATTTGAATTTTTAAGGTTGAGACCCTCAAATACTTGAAATCTATAATCCTTCGAATCTTTAAGGATGTTTGTAATTTGAAGATTAAAGTTTCGAAACAAAAAATTGTATTTACATATTTTGAAATGAAATTCGTTTTAGACTTGTAAAACAGCTTAAGGGTGGTTCATTCCCAACATATTTATGGGACAAATTTAACAACCAGACCCCAGACCAAAAGTTTAACATTTAATTGAATATATTAATGTTATAATTAATGAATTATAGAAAGAAATACTGACATTTAGCTACTATTTCCTAGTGATCATATGTGTTTTTTTTAAGATTCGAATTTAAATTTGGGATTAGGCAATAGGGATTTTATCGTAAAAAGAAGATATGAATTTGATTTAATCAATATCTAGAATTTATGAAAACAGTTTTAGAAGCTTTTGTAAGTGATAAATTAGCTTTCTTTTTTCTAAGCACCGCGTCTTACTAACCGTTCGGGCTATGCGCTGATAATAAGCCTACTGATTCCTACCACGTTCTTAAGGTGGGATGTATGGGTACCGTGTTGGAAACTATTTATGAAATTTTAAACGTAAAATTGTAAAATTTAGCTGTTAATTTTGTTTCAATTATAAACAAATATTTTGGGTTTAATAAACACACAATATTTTGGTACTTAAAAGGAACATTTTATTTACAAAATTACATAATCCCATTATTTATAAACTGACTTAACCGAGGCCGTCACCTTTTTAACACAATATACACAACTTTAACACTAATTAGTATAATATCTTATTAGAAAGGTGGATAAATAAATAAATAAAAAGGAAAGTCGTTTAGAAACCACCCGGAATCGAACCAAGGTGGTCAACACTTGTAAACGACCTTTTTAACCACTCAACCATGATGAAAAACTATTTAATTTAGTCAAAAGCAAAGGGTGTGTACAATACATCTAATGTTCATAAAATAAATAAAGCAAGACCTGAAATCAAAGTGAAGTTTTTTTTAGAAATGTAATAGATTGTTAAGACTGCCCAGACTAAAGGTTGCAGTTATTACTGAGGCATGTCGCCTTAAGGGTATGATGATAATTATTGGTCTATCATTGCAAAAACTGTCGGTGTAGACGTATCTTAGGCTCCAAGATAAACGTTTCAAATTGAATTGTACACTTACAATATGTTCGACATATTAACGTGAAGTGAAAGGAAACGAGCGTTAAGGTTAAATCAAAATGCAGTTGTTTTTTAGAACGAACTTTTTTTGGTCAAAATAAATAAAATTTTGCTTCAGTATCTACGTTTATTATAATTATATAAAAATAGTCATCTCAAAAGTTATTGAATATTTGTCAAAGGAATCCTGGAGTTTGAACAGAGCATTTTCTCTTAATTTAAATGTGTTTAATTAAAGCGATACCCGCCTCAGTGGCCAAATGATCTAGGGCAGGAATGACCATACTTTTGGATCTAGTGATCTACTTTAGAGAAGGAAAATAATTTGCGATCTACTATGAAACCATAGGCTGAAATTGTTTGTTTCATTGGTAAACAAAAAAAAAACATTTTGCGTTTTAATAGTAAAATTAAATTACATACAAAAACTTATAATCCTTTCACTGACAAACTGGGGGTTTCTATTAAATTCATTACATTAAGGTGGGGATCTAGAGGACGTGAGATAAGTTCACTGTTTTTACAGTTTTTATAGCGAAACATATTTTTGGACAGGTAAAATAATTCTCCAGTAGAAATAAATAGTTTAATTTTATTCACATGGTGATATAAACAGTGGTTGAATATCTGGCATGACTCATGACCATTGCGGCACTAGACAAGAAACTTTTTAAATAAAGAGAAAAGTTGTCATTATATTTCAGAACAACCTTGACAGATATTATTTAAGAATTGTTAATATCACCATGTGAAGAAAATTAAACCATATGTTTCTATAAGAGAATAATTTGATTTATTTCTGCCAAAAAAAGTTTTGCTATAAAAACTGAAAAAAAAAGGTGATATTTTCTCGCGTCTCTTACTCTCCCACCTTAAATATTTGACTTTGAATTTGATGCAAGACACTGCATATTTTCAGATAGTTTGTTTAATGAGGGTTAGTATCTACTCTCCCATAAAACATCTAAAGGGTACATCGTATTTGGAAAGCCCTTACCCCCACCTATTCCCCCTACCCTGTGAACCCATTAGGGTCCCAAACTCTGTCTTCCACGTCAACGGTGAGCTTGAGCAATGTGAGTTTTAACACTTTGAACCAATGGTGTGGTTGATTTGAGTATTTACCCTTTTGAAATCAAGCATATTAATTACAAACTACCTTTATATAAAACAGCATACCTAACACTATAAAAGTCCCATCTTTAACCTTAATTTTATAAATTTAATATTTGAATACCTACCCCGGTGGGTAAGAGGACAAAAGACGTCAGTCTCGTCATTACGGGATGGTTGAGGTTCGAATCCTGGTTGGATGCACTGTGATATTTTTCTCTAAAATGAATTTTATTTTACCTTTACGTAAATGCAGGTGCACAAATTTCTAACTTTCGCACTTTCATCCCATTAATTATTATAATTATATGAAGGGTGGAAGTTACATTACACACACTATCCAGAATAAATTTTATATCTCAAACTCCCAAAGATACCAGTAAATACTTTTTTTAAATTAATTTAAATATTACCGAGACCTCTTTTAACCATAATATAAAGTTAATTAAAAGGTTTTATGATTGTGTAACAGATGGCAGCACTAGCTCAATTTGATTATAAATAAGATTTTTCTTCTTTTTCCCTTGTACCCCTTCATAAGCAAACGCGTGCATTTAGTTAACTTTAATATAAAAAATACCCTAAGCAAATAAAAAGTCTAAAAATAATATTTATTTTATAAATAAAGTCCGTCTAATTCCACCATCTTGTTTCGTAATTATTCTTATGTAACTAGGTATAGTGACTACCACAACCTTGCTGGGTTTTTTTGTGTGGCATTGATTGACATGTTAGTGATTTTTATTTTCTGTTATGATTGTAATTTCAGTTCTCCCTTGTTCACACTTAATGTGTTTTTTTAAATAGCTTGATAAAATCGTTGTCCTTGATTCAAGATTAATTTAAAGATATGTTAAGTGTGCTAGTTTCTAATAGGCTACATAAGAAGGATTAATATAATTGAAGGCAGTTCTTGACAATGATTTCTACAAAAAATTATTAGTTTCTTGGAAAAAAAAATTTCTATTAATTAAATATAATCAAAATTATTTTTAAAATATCGTAGTCATTAAAATAAATTGCTAATAATTTAATTTTTCAAACGTTATTCATTACGGTGTCTTGATATTTTTTTCATTCATATATTGACGGGAAAAAAATCCGACATGTCAATTATCTGTAATTAGACACATACATATATAAAAAAATTACCGTCTAATACCACTATGTTCATGACATATATTCAAGAACTATTGATATCACAATGAGAATAAAATTAAATTCTATGTTTATACTGGAGCAATATTTTATTTATTTTGACGGGGAAAAAGTTTTGCTATAAAATAGCAAAAACACCTACCTTTTCTCGCATCTCTTACACTACTACCTTAAATAGAATTATCTTGGAAATTCTACCTTCCTCCTCCCTACCCCACTATATGCTGGGAAAGAGAAAGACGTAGAACCCACAAAACACCAACAACAAAAAACAGTACTTTCTATATACAAGAAAATTAAGCCTTTGCAATATTAAGTATCTATACTACTCCCGTTTCGATGAGTCAGGATAAAAGAGCTTCTGTTTAGATGTTTTAATGATTGCAATAAATGATGTAACTCCTATTGGTCTGAATCAAGTTGTCAGAATTAGATCTACCTACCTGCCATCTTCTGATGACCAGTTTCACATTTACTTAGCCCTTGAGGCATCAACAAATGCGAAGCATTGCATCATTAGGATGAGCGACTAAAAAATTCTCCATTCTAATAGCGTTATGTAACAAGGCTATGGAGCACTAGCACGCGTTTTTAGTTGTGTAAAACGGTAACATTCCCTATCTGTTGTGGTGAGACGAACGGTTCCAAAGAACTACTGCCATTTAATTGTGAAAGAAACCAACATTTTGGTGAAAACTCATTCAATGCGCAGCTGATTAGAAAATAACCCTAACCAACATCGATAAGCATGCTGGTAAAGACGTCAATCTCGTTTGGAAAATGGTTTTTACTCTCTATAAGTACAAAGTCAGGTATGTACATTTGCTCTAAATTATCCTGCAGTAGATTATTTTCCTAGGAAGGGCCACATCTGACCGTTACAAATGTTTCTAAAACTACTTTTATATTTTTATACATCATGTCATGTGATCTTTAACAGTCACATTTAATATATATCATGAATGCCCATAACCAGCCAGCCCCATGGTGTAGTGAGTGGTCAGCGCACCTGGCTACGAGAGCAAGGGTCCCGGGTTTGATTTCTGGCTGATAGTTTGGGTAATTTTCCCGAAAGAGGAATTATCCCAACGGCCACCAAGGTTCGGTTAGTTAGGCTTAAGTTAGGTTTAAGTGTTTCCATTAGTTCCATACCCTCATCTCTTCTCATCGGGACAAGGAAAGAGCCTCCACGGAAAGGATGTACTATTAGTACACTCGGGCGTCCCCTGGGAAACGGTACATTAGTACTGGCTTCTCTTTCCACTGCTTGGCTACGATAGTTATAGCCCAGACGTGTAATATTATCATACTATCAATGCCCATAAAATAACAATTAAATAATAAATTAGAATGTTAACGTACAATCAAAACGGATAGTAAGACGCGATGCTAAAAAGAGATTAAACAAATAAATGCTATCAGTGATGACCTCAAAAATACTTTTGTGCTTTCTAAAAGGTTCTTCATACCAGAGCCCTACTATACCTTCCCCTTTCATTGAGTAGCAAGAACACCTGAAGGAACCATTATTTCTCGTCTGAATAAATTAAAGTTGTTATTAGTACAGCGTCTTACTACCCGTTCGGGTCATACGTTAATGTACTAATACGCTAATGTATTATGGGTGAGGATGGTAGAATTAAGATGAAGTGTACCTGCATTTTCATTAAAGTAGAATGTAAAATCGTTTTTAAAAAACTCAGTACACCCAACTGTGATGTGAATTCCTATCTCCTCGTTATTGTCCTGTCCAGTCTATTGTGAGAATGACGCCTTTTGGCTAAGAAGATGCAGACATCTAATAGGGTTACATGAAAGGAGAGTCAGTAAATGACGAGTTTTCAGACAAAGTTCGATCCGATTACATTTAGAGAACCTGTTTTACATCGAGATGACTGTTGATCAGACGTCACGGGACGTCGACTTGGTGGCCAGGCAGGAAGTGGAATGTGTCAGAGAGAGGGGAAAGCCTCCTTGGTACTGGTACCTGCCGTGTACCCCCTAGTACGAATGGGGACCGGGGACACCATTCCACCACCGTGGCCCTTCGTGCGTCAATACGATCCGAGTAAGATTTCCACTACATTTCAACATGGGAAAGACATTGTGGGTCTTTGCCCTTAAGATCGGAGTGTATAGTTCGTTCACGGTAGGAGTTTACCTCTGAAAGGCCTTTTTCCCTACCAGAAATATATTATATAGTAGGATATTGGTAGGAAAAAAGACCTCTCAGAGGTAAACTCCTACCGTGAATGAAATATAGGGGACGCGAGAAAATGGTAGTGTTTTTACAGTTTTTATAGCAAACATTTCTTGGCCAAAATAAATCATATATTGCTTCAGTAGAAAAATAGAGTTTAATTGTCTTCACATGGTGGTAGCAACAGTTTTTGAATATGTCATTAGAAACTTTTTAAATGAAGAAAGAACGTTGTCATTAAATTCCAGGATACCCTTGAGTTTTGACAGATAATCAAGAACTGTTGATGTCATCATGTGAAGAAAATTAAATTCTATGTTTATACTGGAGAATCATTTTATTTATTTTGGTTAAAAAAGATTTGCTATAAAACCCGCATAACCCTTTGTTTTTACATGTATACCCTACATCCCACCTTAAGAGTCTCACTACAGTATTTATTATTGATAGCAATTTTAAGCTTTACAATCACAAAAAAATATCCTCAATTATATCATAATGTTTTGTTATGATCCTTTTAAAAATTATTTTATTTGTTTAAGTATGGCTACAACTATATTTCTAACCCTTTTTATCTCCAAAGAGTATTATTATTATTAGCACCGCGTCTTACTACCCGTTCGGGCTATACGCACTTACGCTAATGTGTAATGGTAGGGTGATTGTGAGATGAAATGGAGGACCTACAGTTTAACGTGGAATCCGAACCACGGTGGAGGCCTGGCATTCCCCACATTCACAAGATGTTCCAAAGAGTACCATTTCGCGTTAAACGTAACTGAAAATGAGACTATTTCTAACTTTTTTAAGCACCGCCTCTTACTACTGCTTTGGGTTGTACACCTATGGGCTGATAACGCTAATGAGTTAGGGATTAGGAAGGCTGGATTTAGAGGAAGTGTTCCCGCATTTACTTGGAGGGAGATTGGAAAACCATTTCGGAAAAATCACCCTCAGTACACCAGATCGAGATTTGAACCCCGATATCACCATCACTTGCAGTACAGTCTATTGTGAGAGTGACGCCTTAGATCATGTGGCCACCAAAGAGGGTCATTTATATTAATATTTTTTTTAAATGAAGAAACTTTAAATGTTAATAATTTTTGTCTTAGAAACTTATCTCTTTCTTATCCTATTAATATAAATAGTCTGACAGCCCGGATACTTTCTCAAACTCAGGGGAAGGGAAACCCGTGATTATTATTATTATTATTATAATATATAAAGTAAGCCTAAATTTGGGTAAATTATTGTATAAGTGAGGTAATTCTTCGCGAGAATGCAGATGTCCTTGTCTGGTGTACAAATTGCTGTGTCGTTGTCCGACAGGATAATGATGACGAAGGACTGCAAATTATGTTCGCAACGTAATCAATCATAACTAACCAGGTAAGCTTTAAGTCAGACATAAATCAAGCTCTATCTGTATTCAGTTTGTTATTTTAGTAGGATCCTAGTAGAAAGAAACTTTTAGAAAATACAAACAAAAGTTTTTGAGGCCAACATTATTAGTATTATTTTATAGGTATTGATATTATCTATCAAAAGTGACAGCTGCAGAACACATGACGTAACGTATGAATACTTAAACGTAGGTCTAGTAGTTTTATTAGCTGTCAGATAAGCCTCTTTCCATTAAAATTGTTCTCTAGTATAATATGCTTAGGTCACTTAAATAATAAAAGACGTAGCTACAAAAAAAAACAAAAAAAAAGGGAAATAAAAGGGGCGAGGTACCCTGATTGATTCTTAGATATAACTAAACATGGATCTTTTTTAACTCAGTCTTCGCATTCCGGTGACATAATCAAGAACGTTTGAGTCTCATCGTTGATAAATGAACAAAGGTTTCCGAAGAAACTATTTAAGACAGGACGTATCCCATCGGGAAATCTTGGAATAAATAGATCGCACCTTATTGATGTTTCTACAAGCTATTTAACATTAATATCAGGATTTCTTCATTAAAAAAAGAGTAATATTTTGCTAACATCTGTCAAAATTGGTGCTAACTGTCAGAAAGAATGTCTTGGGGTATGGATACATTTAAATGATCTCGTAGATTTTATAACTGTCAGAGGAGTGTCAATAAATAGCAGGAGGGGGGGGGACTATAGGTGTGGCACTATAAAACAACAAGAAAATGAAAAAACAAAATAATTACTTAAGGATGTAGAATATCCTTGGCCTATGCTTTACCTTTGTATATGAATTATGACATAAAGCTCACAGGTATAGAAAGATTATTTTATTTATTTGAGGTATTTAACGTGAACTTTCTGAACCGACTGATTATATCAAAACAAAAGAGCGAAAACGAGAGCGAAAGGGCCTACAAATGTTGCGTGGAAAGGTATTTTCACACACCTCCCAGGATTCTTTCATATACTCAATTGACATGGAAGCGATAGCTTAACTTACCCTCCGAAGAAAGTTGTGCCAAAGATTTTTAACGCTCAAGAAAAATTAATTGACCTCAGATGGGTTTGAACTCACGATGATCGGGTCCTGAAGCGAGCACTTTACCCCAAGACTACAGAGGTCAACAAGATTTGGTTGATGTAAATATTATTGTAATCTATTTTTTAAAGTATGATTTAGTCAGATTTTATAGTAAACGCTGCTACTAATAAGCATGAATACAGCCAGTTCTCTGCGCAAAATAAGACCTTCTATTTTTTTAAGATGACGGTTGAAGTACTAACAAGCATTCGTCCAAAGAGTCACTCATGGTTATTCTAGAATCTAGAGATAATTTTTTCTCTGTAAATATGATGGCAGTCAACATCCGCGTGCAATCCAAACCTATATGTGTGTATAGTACCTTTCCAACATATCTGTGAAACGACTAAACAAGCACTCTTTAAAAAGGCAATCGAAATTAAACCATGGAGTTTTCACTAGGTTTGCATGACTAGGAAAAGAGTCTCGTAAGACAATTCCCTCCTTTATCTCCGTCCTCTTCCCCCTACACACACACACACACACACACACACATTTGGGGGATGATATTGAATGTCTGTGTTTCAGAGAACATGAAAAGATTATTGATCATGATGACAAATTTCCAGGAACCGTACCTCTATCTAGATACCTTCCCTCCTCCTAGAACAGTCTGCGATGGTATCCACGTGGCTCCGTTCGAACACTCTGAAGACTCCGCGGGGTGTTGACTTCTCTTTAGCATTTATCAAACAAGAAATGTATGAGGAGAGACGAAAGGGAATGATCGGCACAAATTAAAATTACAATAAGGGAAACACTCGAGGAATTAGAAATCTATTATTAGGGTTAGGCCTAATTTATTTTCTGATGATACGTCAGTGGAAGTAGTTTATATTAAAATCCAGTTTTGGTTTCCCATACCATAAACGAATGATGGTGTCCCCTTAGCAGTTTCACATGATAACAAACTGTACAAGTACCGATTAATATGGCCTACTTGAACCTTTAATTTGCTTAGAGAGAGAGAGAAAATGGGAAATCATTTTCTTTAAACACCTTAATACACTCGACCAAGATTTGAATCCAGACCTCCCCCTCACAGGCAAACCAGACAAGATGCGAATGATGTATTTATCCACGTGGTCTCTGGAGCGGATAATTGAACCAAATCTCCTTCACCAAATGACACCAGCTGTCAAAAGTCTGAATGTTTGAGTGCAAGATTGAAACAGTTGAGAAACTTGGAGAGGAGGCTACGCAAGGTCTCACACGTAAACGTGCTCGAATAAGACGACATGCACACTGGCCTTTCCCGTCAAGCCGAGGGTCGGTCAAAACACCCGTCATGAAGCGGGGTAAAAGAAGTTCAGTGACATCCCCGACGTGAGGCGCTACTCGTGACGACAAGAGTCGCTGCTGGAGCTTAGATTCGTGTTACGACGTCGCGGACAGGAAGTACACGACTCCCCCCTCCCTCCCACACCCCTTCTCCACGGTGGATCCCACTCTGCCACTCTTTGCGGGTATGTGGATAGCATATGGTTAAGTGAGAACGGGATACAATTTTGCAGAAACCGGAATCGCTTTGGTTGGACATCTTGATTCGGTTGATAAACTCATCATTTCATATAAGATTCAGATCCACTACTCGTGAGGCCAATGACCAACCGCCGAAGGTTCCAAGGCTCAACACACGTTTCTAAAAAGTTACCCTTTGTTCAATCTCTTTTAGGGTCAAACGTATTCACCACTTTCTGTGTTAAAAATGTTTCAATTATTTTTTTTTCAGGCACACTAGTAGATAATTTTTAAATTTTTTGTGCTTGGCTTGATATTGAATTACGCGAAGATGTCACTTTATGACCCACAACGGGTTTCCAACTAGAAATCTTCATGTAAATATAAATTTTTAACGATTACGTAATTGGCAAAGGCCAGTTCTCAGTAATAGCTTACAAGTAAAATATTCCTGAATTTCTTAATATAGATTAACATATTTTCATCCTGCCTGTGTTGATGAGTATCTGTCATGGGCATATCGGCATTAGACGAGAAACTTTTTAAATTCGGAGAAAAAGTTGGCATTAAATTACAAAATATCCTTGACAGATACTAAACAACTATTGATATCACCATGTGAATAAAATTAAACTCTTTTATTTCTACTGGAGAATTATTTTATTTATTTAAAAAAAAATTACTTAAAAAAAAGTGCAGAAATACTGTCCTTAATTTGCTTGCCCTACACTCTCACCTTAATATTTAGTGTTTAAGAGTTGTTTTTGTCTTGTTTATTTTGTGCACCGCATCTTACTAACCGTTCGAGCTATCCGCATATTTACACTAACAGGGCGTAGATTAGTAACGTAGGTTTCGGAGGACATACGTACCTACCTACATTGCGTTGAGGGAGAGGGGAAAACCATTTGGGTGAATACATTCAAATGAGATTCGAACCCCGACATCCTCGTAACGGGCAGTTCAGTCTATTGCTAGAGTGACGTCTCCTAATACTGATACGGGTTGTTCCAGAAGTGACATTGTAGAAAAATAAGCTCATCCATCCCAAGAAACTTCGGAAATTTCACCTTTTTTTATCTATTAAACTTTGACCATATTTGGAACAAATTTGTTGAGAACTGAACAAATAAAAATATAAACTCTTATTTATTTATATAGTTGTATAAATAGTATTTTAAAAATGACGTGAACACGTTAAATAAACTTTCTGGCTGCCTACAAAGAACATAATATTTGCCGAGTGTTGTTGTTTCTGTAGTTTGTACCAAATATCACTGCTGATAAGAAAAGAAAGTGGCAGCCTTGGGTGCAACTAATAATAATTGTTTTCGACATTGGCTCGTCCCCTACCAGCCATCAGGGATTTAAACCCTTTAACTGGCTAACCTAAGTAGAGTGGATATGAGACTTGAATCATGGGACAAGTTATAATTTAAAAAAAAGGGAATTTTGGGGTATCGCCCTCCCAAAATGAAACCATTTATTGGGGAAAGAGGCCACTAGATATAATATTCTAGTGAATTTCTTGAAAATACTCTTTCTTTTTAGTTTTCACTAACAACATGATTGTAATAAACCATTATTGTACAATATGTTGTTCAAACATTTCACTGAAGTGAAGGAAGGAGGGGGGAAACCAATACTCACATTTCGGAAGAAAAAAAACATCTGCTCGTTTGTATTCTTTTGCAACTTTTAAAAACTAGTTTTTGGCTCGGGACCTTTTTTTGGCCTCCCTGAACCATCAGCGTGAAATATTTTGATTTTTGATTTACTTTTTATGTTCGCACTTGGATGAGTTTATACTATAGCGGAATCGCGACACTAAGTTAGATTCTTGACATTTGTTCTTGTTGCTCTAAATATTGACCAAATGTAACTAAGTTTTAATCCTGCTTCAGTGACCGCATGGTCTAAGGCTTCACTCTGGTCTTAAACTAGACTGCCGATGACAGGAAAACCGAGGTTCGAATCCCGGGTGGGTGTACTGAGAGCTGCTTTTCCAAAATAGTTGTCCACTCTACATGTAAATACGGGTACCCTTCCTATAAATTCAACCTCCCTCAGCCCTAGCTCATTAGCGTAATTAGTACATCTGCGTATAGCCTAAAATATGTGGTAATACACAATGCTAAGACAAACAAATAGAAATTTAAAATTATTTTATCAGTATTAATACTAGTAGTCCAATGGGACTAAACTTGTGAATATTTTTAACATATATATGTTAATCTATATAGATAGCACCATGTCTTATTATCCATTCGTGTTATAAGCTTATGTATACTCCATTCACGGTAGGAATTTCTCTCTGAAAGGTCTTTTTTCCTACCAATATCCTACTATATAATAGATTTCTGGTAAGAAAAAAAGGCCTTTCAGAAAACAATTCCTACGGTGAACAGACTTACGTTAGGGTTTTTAGAAATCTGGAAGGTTTTATTCATAGGAAGTGTACCCATATTTGCGTGGAGAGAAAACCATTGTGGAAAATCCACCCTAAATATACTTGACCTATATTTGAACCTCTATCCCCCCGTCATCGGCAGTGTAGTCTATTGCGAGGGTAGCGCGTTAGACCGCGAGGCCACCGAAGCGGGCTATATCCTGGTTAATCGGCAGTGAGAAACATTTGAAGTATTTTTTTAATCCAATTTAAAATATGGATTAGAGAAATCCAACGTTAACTCGAATCCGACCTAGACCATCTTCGTAGTTGACGAGCGAAGGTAAACAAACATTGGAATGCCCGGGGATGTGTTGGGGATGAGTAAGGCTGAATTTAGAGGAAGATTGTCTGTATTTGCGTGGAAAACCCGTTAATAAAAGATAAAAAAATAACTACAGCTGACCGAGATATGAGAACCTCTATCTCCGCGTCATAAGTCAGTCCATTTTATTGCAAGGGTGGCGCCTCAGACCATTCGCCCACCGCTGCGGGAGGGGGGAGACCGATGTTGTAAATTTGTTACCGTGTCGTGGTGTTGCGTGCATCGTAAACAAAACAACAAAAGTTCCTCAAGGCGTGTGTCCTTGGGGGGTATAGGATTGTGCGTACAGAGAAGAGGAAGGACTTGGCTTAGAGGACTTCGTGACTGCTGGCGTTAGATCACCACCGCTACCGTCGTGAGAATGGCCAGGGACTTCCTCCCATGTTTCAGGGTCGGTCTGAGACACCCATGACTTCCTTTGTGACTGTGCGTGAGACGCTGGGCTTGTCTTCTGGACTCTTCTACGTCACTATATATATATATATATTAGTACCGCGTCTTACTACTTGTTCGATCAACACCCAATATCATGGCTGAGTTAACTACAGGTCTTATGGAGAAAATCTTCGCTCTCCCTCTCAGTGAACTGTTGCCAAATATCCTCGCTCTCATTTATGTGTGAAGTTAGTGTGCTGGGATAGTAAGGAGCTAGCCACTGGCAACCTCGACTAACCAGGATTGCGGGACTTGTCTTATAAATTATAATATTTGAGGGGAGATTGACCACACGAAAACGAGAGAATGGCAACGCTGTTTCCCAATAGTAACCGTGCAGTTCCCTCAGCAATGTTATCCAATGTAAGCGCATATGTACTAATTACGCTAAATTGATAAGGATTGTTGGCTTTAGAGGAATTGTACCCCCATTTGCGTTGTAGGGAGAATGGAGAACCAATCATGATGAATTACCGTCAGTACACCCTTACTGGGATACTAACTTCGAGCTCCCCGTCGTCTTACTGCCCGTCTGTGATATCCATATGTTTACACAAAGAACAGTTATTTTACCCCACCCCCACCTCTCTCGAGGCTTTAGCAAATATTTCCACGCAGAAACGGGATCTTGTTTTATTTTTTTCCTTGATGGCGTAAGACCCTAATCTTCCTTCGCCCACGTATGTAAATAACCCGGAAATACGCATTGCTAGAAAAAAAAATTGGAATATCACTTTTATTTTGCGTCGTGTTCTTTTATGGAAACTTGTCTTAGGAAGTAAAACCACCAAAAGTGTCATCATATGTTGACATGGGCAAAGATTTAGAGGAAGATACCAAAGAGTAAAGTTAGATGAACCTCCCCGGAGAGGGGACAGGAGAGGGGGTTAATGGTGGAGAGAGAGGATTGCCAGAGAATGTTGCCTTATCTGAGTTGCGGGAGGATGTTTAACCTGCACGTTTTCGTAAAACAGTTATGCCCACAAAAAATAACTAATTAGTGTTCAAATATGTTGTATTTTTGCATACGTACAGTAAATACTAAGCTGAAGCTCTATAAAAACCATACAAAAAACAACAATAGTAAAGAGAGGGTTTTTATTTAGGTCTGTATGGAGAGGAACACGAGTTAAGGTCAGAATTTTTGAATTTTGTTTTACCAAAAATTCATTTTGGTTAATATAAATGTAATATTGCTTCATTTGACGTTTAGTTTTAATTTTCTTCACATAGTAGGGTGGTGCTAATGGGGGACACCATTAAGGTGCATTCTACTATCCCTAGCTGGTAGGATGATACGTGAGAATGATGATGGTAGAAGGCAGAGGGGACCTACAGTTTAACGTGGGTTCCGAACCACGGTGTGGGCCTGGCATTCCAGACAGTCAGAAAGCGTTAAAGGAAACACTTTGCTAGAGGGGAAGGGAGGGTTTGGTAATCATTATTATTATTATTATTATTAGCACCGCGTCTTACTACCCGTTCAGGTTATACGCACTTACGCTAATGTGTAATGGTAGGGTGATTGTGAGATGAAATGAAGGACCTACAGTTTAACGTGGAATCCGAACCACGGTGGTGGCCTGGCATTCCTCACATTCACAAGATGTCTTGTCAGAGGTGAAGGAAGGGTTTGGTAATCAGATAAATCTTTGCCGGGACCGAGGATTGAACCCCGGCCGCCAACATAGAAGTCTGACACCTTACCCCTAGACCACCAGGTCACCGTTTGGTAATCGATGATGGGTGACCTGGTGGTCTAGGGGTAAGGTGTTGTACTTCTGTGCTGGCGGCCGGGGTTCAATCCTCGGTTCCGGCACAGATTTATCTGATTACCAAACCTTTCCTTCACCTCTGACAAGAAATCTTGTGAATGTGAGGAATGCCAGGCCTCCACCGTGGTTCGGATTCCACGTTAATCTGTAGGTCCTCCATTTCATCTCACAATCACCCTACTATTACACATTAGCGTAAGAGCGTATAACCCGAACGGGTAGTAAGACGCGGTGCTAATAATAATAATAATTGATGAAGTCTGTGCCAGGACCGGAATTTGAAGCCCGGACCTCTAACACAGAAGTCTGACACCTTACCCCAAGACCGCCAAGCCCCCTTTCTTCATATAGTAATCTCAATAGTTTTTTAGATATTTATCATGGGCATAGAAGCATATATTTGTATTTTGAATAAAATAAAAAGTTATGTTCAAATTTCGTGATGTTCATGACAAATATTCAAGAATTTTTGATATTTATTTGTGTATAAAATATAGCTTAACATATCTAAGCAATATAACATTTATTAGACAACAAACTTTTTTACTTCTAAAACTGAATAAACACTCACCTTAATTTGCGCTCTCTTCCTACCTAAATGTTAAGTTTTAGCTTCCACTAATTATTTCAGCACATGACTTACAAATAAGAGAAACGCCATCCAGTCTCCCAACCAGTTATTGATTCTCGCGTCGCAAACTAAGCTTCATGCTCATATATTCAGCTTCAATGTTGACGGGGAGTTCGAGGTTGGAATCCTGGTCGGGTGTACTAAGAACTATTTTTCTTAAATGGTTTCCCACTCTCTTTCCACGCAAATTATGGATACTGTTTACCTTTTGTCATCACTAACCCATTAGTGTAGTTAAATGTGGATATCCAGAACGGGTAGTAAGACGGGAGTTGGGGCAGAAAAAAACTATTCTGAAAGGTATACCCAAAGTCTATTGATACAAATGTTATTGGCAGCATCGGGAATCAAATCAGAGACGTTTAGTGAAGTAGGCAAAAGGTATACCGACTGAGCTAAAAGTCGGGAATTAAAGAGGGGAGTAAATGTATTAAAAAAATAAGATGTTTACAAAATTAGATCAATATTTTTTTCTTGTAAGATTAATTTTGTTGAAAATAATGTACAATATGGTATTTTGGCCTTGTAATTTTGTTTATCAAAATAGTTCCTTTTTTTTCTCTTTAGAAAACAAATTTCTCATTATTGTTTTCGTTGGAGGAATTTTTAGTCTCTCTCGGCTTCATGGAGAAAGAAATATTTAACATTACAAATAAAATTTTAATTATCATTTACCCATGAAAATAACTTTTAGGGTACTTCAGAAAATCAGAAATTTCCATCTCATATCTACGCAACTATTTTAGACACGAAATAACCTATAATTGTAAAGTTGTAGTATTATTAAAAATATAAATATTTTATTTTAAATATATTTGTTACTAAACCTATAGTTTTTGAGCTAGTGGCAGATATATATGTATATATATATATTTTCATATGGGGCTCTTTGACAATTGAAATGAATTGCTATGTTCTTTGGTGGGCAAAGTTGTTCCTCTTTTCTCAATGTTTCTGTAAAAGTGTATATCATTTTAGCTATGTTCTGGAGGAGTGTTTCTGCAACAATATATATTATTTAGTTTCCCAAATCCTATGAGCTTTTTAGTAAATGTCTCTATATCAAGATTAAAGAGAGACAAAGTCTGTGCGGTGCACCATTCCATTTATTTAATCAGTAAACTAAACGTAGTCCTTGACTAGTTTTTATTTGAAAGTTGGCATATCATAGACGCTATCCTGACATCACATCTTTCCAGACGAAAAATGTTAGACTTAGCACTCATTTCTCGCTGATTTATCATCTGATGAAGGATGAGAAGTACTTTTTAACTATACGCACGCGTAGTACCGATCTCTCTCACGTGAGAGGTATTTATGTGTTCGAGTGTAGATGGAGTGTCATCCGTAGATCATTCCTTGTTCTCTACTCTCCTGCTTCTTAACTATGCGTCACAATTTAAACGCCATGCACCAGTTCACAGTTTTAATATCGGGGTTCGGTGTTAAGTTATTATCAATACATCGGGCAGTTTCCATGAAAGGAACGTTCTGAGACTTAAATAGCGCGACAAATTTAGGCTACGTGACAGGAACTATTTGCGATTCAAATAGCACACCCAATTTAGGCTACGTCACAGGAACTATCTGCGATTCAAATAACACACAAAATTTTGGCTCCGTGACAGGAACTAATTGAGATTCAAATAGCGCGCCAAATTTAGGCTTCGTACCAAGAAATATTTGAGATTCAGATAGCACATTCAATTTAGGCTCCGTACTAAGAAATATCTTAGATTCATATAGCACACCCAATGGCGTCTAAATGGTTCCATTCTGAAAAAACTTTAGTATTTCTTCTATCAGTATCTTAATCCTATCTAATTTAAAAATAAGCCGTACCGGTGGGCACGGGGACTAAATGTCAGGCTCATTTATCCTGGTTTACTGGTGATATGAAGCGTTATGTGTTAAAATCGTGACCGGACGAACCTGAAGGGATTTTATCTCCAAAATGGGCCCCCACTCTTCTGTTGCGAGGGTATAGATGCATTTCCCTATATATTTTATATTAATCAACGCTATATTATTAGTGTGATTATGTGGATAACCCAGATGGGTAGTAAGATTTGAAATACATAAAAACTTATTGAATGAACTTGATTCATTGCCTGAAAAATATATATCTAAAGTAAACTTTTTTTTTACTACCACGTCTTAATACTAGTTCCGGTTATACGCGTGTATGATACTTACTCTAATGGGATAGGGATGATGAAGGAAGCATTTCTTAGGTAATACACCCACGTTTGCCTGGAAGGAGAGTGGGAAACCATTTAGGAAAAATCCTCCTCAGTAGACCCTATTGGGATTCGAAACCCGATGTCCCCATTATCAGCAAGCCAGTCTTACATGAGAATGACGCCTTAGACCATTCATCCACTGAAGCTGGCTGTATATTTATTATTATGATGCTAATCTATAGAACAACCTAACTTAGTTAAGACCAAATTAACTTTGACCATCAGTGGTGCAGCGATTGAGAGGAAAAGTGTGCCCATCTATGCCTCGACCTACTTGTAGAGGGAAGATTAATGGGTTAGTTTTATACATAAAATAACCTTCTCTTAAGGTGACATAGTTCCAATCTGCTATATTAAAACCTGAAAGAAGTAACCTCTTTCAGTGGAATTCGACAAATTGTTGCTGAAACTTTCTAACCAAGCGAAGATGTACCACAGAACTGATTATTATTAACCAATTCATTTTTTAATCAAGAAAAGAGGAAAACATTGTTTAACTTGTATCGTATTTTATTCATTGAGCTGAACGTCAGTCTAAAGAATAAATTTGTAAGTAAAAGACATGTATATGTTGGGAGAAAAAATTACGATCAACCGCTTCGGTGGCCGCAGCATGCTCTAACGCGCTACTTTCACAGTAGACTAGATTGTGGATGACGGGTAGATCGGAATCTCGGTCTGGTGTACAGATGGTTTTCCACTCTTGGGTACACTTTCTCTAAATATAACCTTCCTTATCGCTAAAATAATTAGCGTGATTAATACACAAGCGTATAAACCGAACGGGTAGTAAGACATGATACTAAAAAAATTACAATTTTAAAAGTTGTATCTCCTAGAAAATAGATCCAAAACAACATACCGTAACTGCTACTTATTTATTCAAGTAACTCCTCATTTGTCCTGACGAGGCCGAGTTTGATCCCGTCACAGACCCACTGCTTCACATATACATTTTGTAAGCTGCCGGGATCGAACCCGGGACCTATATATCCGTAGCTAGGAATTCTGACCAAATGTTATCAATGTTGGCAGCAATAAATAAAATGGGTGCTTGTTTTCTAAACTTTCTTTCCTACCAGAATCCTTATATAAATGTAATGCTAAGATAGTCTCAAGGAAGTATAGGTGACACACATGCAGAGTATGTCAGATTTCAAGCGTCGACCTTCGTCCACAATTGGAGTGTTCTCACAATTAGCCGGGAGAGACAACTAACCACCAAGGTCACCCGCAACTCCACGACAGATTCCAGAGAGCTGAGGGGAAGATGATGGAGAGGGGGGGGGGGCTGTTCCTAATATGAATACTCATCCTCCCACAGTGAGCGCTGGCCTTCAAATTATTCACCCGATATTAATTACTGAACCAATATAATGGACTGTCACATGTGGAGTTTGGGTCAGATGTTGAAGCTGGTTCTAGCGTTCGAAACAAATGAACAACTGTTACCAACAACGGCAGGGTCAGTTTAAGAGTTAAAGAGTGACTCTTGAAACGTAAGAGGCCTTCCTCTGGGGTAGTAAATTTACTTCTTTTTTTCTAAAAAAAATATGGTTTTCTTGGGGTTTTTTTCACGACGTAACAGAAACTTCAAACAAAATATCGCTTTCCAGTGATAGCTTTTAAGTTGGGGATGTAGATAATATGTTGCTCCAATAGAACATAGAGTTTAATTTTATTCACATGGTAAATGATATCAACAATTGTTGAATACATGTCATGAGCATAGTGGCCTTAGATGCCAAACTTTTTAAATGAAGAGAAAAAAATTTCATAAAATTCCAGGACACCCTCGAGAGAATTCAGCAAATGTTGATATCACCATGTGAAGAAGATTAAACTCTACTTTACTAAGCTAAACTCCTCTTTGTTTCTAATGAAGAAATATTTTATTTATTTTGACAAGGAAAAAGGATTTGTTAAAAAAATGAAAATACAATTATCTTTTCATGCGTCCCCTAAAACCTCGCCCTAACTTTTTCCAAATTAAATTTTAAATATTTTGACTATACTGGAATTCTTCATTTTCAAGGATTCAAATATGGATTCGAAGTTCGAAAGAAAATTTAATATTTAGGTAGGATTCAACCCGTCTCTTAATATTTTCTCAACAATCGTAAAATATCATCCGAAAACTATTGAACCGTTAAAGTACAGGATCATTCAAAGGAGCCCTCTTTATAAGCCGACATCAAAGTGGTGCCGCGCCCCCCAACCCCGTATTTCCCAAACAATAGCTCGTAATATTAATGTGCATTCCCAATGTGCGGGCTTTTAGAAAGACCTTAACAAAGTCGGTCGTGGAAGAGCTTCCTTCGTATCCGTTGCCTCCAGAGTCGCGAACAATCAAACATACCCGGCAGCCTCGATACCCACGTGAGGTGTGGTCCCCTATGGGGAGTACTTACGCGTATGACACGCATGA
Source organism: Timema douglasi (assembly GCA_901482245.1). NCBI lineage: Eukaryota > Metazoa > Arthropoda > Insecta > Phasmatodea > Timematidae > Timema > Timema douglasi. Next base: position 73,272 of record CABEEJ010000293.1, on the reverse strand, counting down.
ACCTTACAAACAGCCACACCCCGAAATTAAAAAAAAGCTATCTCCCTAAGATGAGAGAGAGGGAGATAAACCAGTTTCAGTCAAACTTGTGGCTGACCCAAATTCCCCGTTTGAACCTTTCGCAGATGTGGGTGGGTTCGATTGGGTGTTCGTGGCTGGGCGGATCTAGACACAGATGTTTCACTTCTTTTAAACACCCGGGAGAAAACGATTTATTATTTTATTTAGAATGAGAAATTTTGAAAATTTACTGTACAATTTCTAAACTATTGTTATTTATTTTAAAATCTATTACTACAAAATGAGTTATTTTATTAACTTGTAGAAATATATTTATATATAGTCACTGACATATCTTAATTTTTGAAAAACCTGCTTAGGTGAACGCATGGTCTAAGGTGCTACTCTCGCAGTAGACTTGACTCCTGATGATGGGGAGATTGAGGTTCGAATCTCAGTCGGGTATACTGAGTGTGGTTTTTCCAAAATAGTTTTCCATGCTCCCTCCACACAAATGCGAGTACACTTCCTCTAAATATATCCTTCCTCATGCCTAAAACCATTAACATAATTAGTGCGCATGCATATAAACCGGATAGGTAGTAAGATGGGGTGCTGAAAGTACGCTTGCACATGTGCCTTTTGAGAATGTGTGCAATTTTTATATTTTTTTACAGCAGGAAAGAGAGAACGTTTTATAACTATATTTCAGTTACTATCCAACACCAAAGAATATGAAAACATTTGCCCAGAAATATCCAAAAATTGTTTCATAAAGAATATAAAATATTAAGACCACCAACTGAAGAACATTCTAGAGCAGTAATGTAACCTTTCTACGCTTGCCTACTCCTCATTCATCGACACGTATCTTCAAGTACCCCAAGAGTGTACACATTTTTAAGGATTAATTAATAAATTAATGTAATCCCTTCTTCTTAGACACCTCAGAGTATTTTAAAAACTAATTATTTAACTTAGAAATGAAGTGTATGATTCTGAATAAAAAGCTCCATCAAGCATAATTAGTTATTTTCTACAAGTCATGCTACAAAAGTCAATACACAAATTATAACTCAGTAAAATCTTTTGAAAACTTCACATGTCAATTGACATAAAAAGAGAACGAAAAAGTTCTTAAGATTACAAACTCCATATATGAATGAAAATACATCAAAAAAATTACAAACGATATCGAATACAAATTCATGGATTTTTTAAAAGCAAATTATATTTGTATTTTAGTTTAGTTACTAAATCATTTTCGCATAGCCCACTAGTTAAACCAATTTTTAGAGCATAAACTAAGTGAAGGATAGCCAACATTTAAAAAAATCTCGTTACATTTAAAAGGATAGCAAACATTTTAAAAATCTCATTATATTTAACTAACTTCTGCCAACAATCTGAACCACGTTTCAAAAGTGACAGCTAAAGAATATATAGCTTAGCCTATTGAAACTTGAAAGTATATTTTGTAAATTAAAAAAAAAAAAAGTATTATGATCCTCTAACCTAATAGAGATCTGGTTAGAGCACTAACTAACACTTACAGGATAGCCACGAAAATGGTACACCATAGTGATAACACCTTCAAAACCCACCACCATATTGACAAAAACATGCCACTTACTTGTGTTGTGGTTAACGATATCCACACGACTAGCGGCAATAGTAACTTCATTTTTGCTAGAAAAAAAAAAGAGAATGAAATTAGTTACATTATAATCACAACATTTGATTTATTGTTACTAAAATTAAGTTATTTGTATGATAATTAGGTGAAAGATGGTAACAATTTATGGTATCCCCAATTTTATGTTGCAATATCTTTGGTGTGTCACACTTATCAACTGAATCGATCATGGCATAGTCCATTATATTCTGTCGCAACGTAAATGAAGGTGTTACCTAGTTTCTGAAAAGTATGACGTAATTATTAGTTTTAATTGGGTTTTTTAAAATAGTAAAAATAAGTAAGAAAGATTTTAGGATGGTCATGAAAAATTATGATGGCGATGAACGAATGCTACTGATTATTATTATTATTATTATTAGCACCGCGTCTTACTACCCGTTCCGGTTATACGCACTTACGCTAATGTGTAATGGTAGGGTGATNATGGAGGACCTACAGTTTAACGTGGAATCCGAACCACGGTGGAGGCTTGGCATTCCCCACATTCACAAGATGTCTTGTCAGAGGTGAAGGAAGGGTTTGGTAATCAGATAAAGAATGTTACTGATAACATTGTTAAAATATTCTGGATTCATCCGGAGTATATTATAAACGTTACATGAAACTTTGACTATGTTTTTGTAAAAATAAACTCAAGAATGAATTCAAAACAGTTCAATTAATTAAAAATCCGGAAGCTTTGGTTTTGTTTGACATTTTAATGTTTGTGTTTAGTACAGAAAACCGATAGAGTTTTCTACAAGTCACTAAACACACTACAGGCTATTATTATCACCCTAGATTTTCTGACTGAAGCGGATTTTTTAAAACCCAAATCCTATATTAAGAATATTTACTTGAATTGCTCTATTGAGACTATAACACTCAGCTACATCATAGAAACGTTCTACGATGGCGCGTAAATGATAAAAAAGAACATATAAATTATACCGACCAAAGAAGATGTTTAAACTATTTTTTAGTAACCAATAAAAATAAAATAAAAAGCTATACCCATTTATTTAAAAAAAATTGAAGATCAACACTTTTAGGGGAGAGAACGTGATTGAAGGAAGAATAGGGGAAACTCTGGGTTGATACAAGGTCAAACGTTTATTCATATGTTTGATTTACATGTCAACCCTTGGTTTGATGGGAGTGTTTTCAACTAAGTGGATGCCCTGGGGGTTACGTGTTATAAAGACATTACTACCTTGGTCTAAAAGTAAATCCTCAGCCCTTCCTATGCATCTACAAATGTCGGAATCTAAGTGGGAACGCGTGATTGGAACAAGAACAGAAATTTGATCGGTGACTCTAGCGCACGGGGTGACCTGGCGGTCTAGGGGTAAGGTGTCAGACTTCTATGCTGGCGGCCGGGGTTCAATCCTCGATCCCGGCATCGATTTATTTGATTACCAAACCCTTCCTTCACCTCTGACAAGACTTCTTGTGAATGTGGGGAATGCCAGGCCTCCCCCGTGGTTCGGATTCCACGTTAAACTGTAGGTCCTCCATTTCATCTCACAATCACCCCACCATTACACATTAGCGTAAGTGCGTATAACCCGAACGGGTAGTAAGACGCGGTGCTAATAATAATAATAATAATAATAATAATAATAATAATCTAGCGCACGGGTAGAACAGGGGCCAGAATCTAATTGGTGACTCTAGTGTGGGGGTAGAACAGCAACCAGGATTTAATTTGTGATTTGGGTGTGAGGGTAGAACAGTAGCCATTGGAAATGAGCTGGTAAAAAAAAACTGTTTAAAATGCCTTAAATAACAGTATGAGGAGGGAGGAGTGAATTTCAATAAATTTACTTGAGGACCTATACCATCGTTTAGCCGGTTTTTGGATCTTACCACGAACTCAAGTAATAGGTGCTAACCACCCACCCATTGTTGATGGTTGGATAAACCATTTCAGTTCAAATTACGACAAAGGCCTACTGGGATTTGTCTGGTTGATTTATTTTTTAAGCTTAGAAGTTTTCGTGTTTAATGCAATATTCTGTTTGTATTTATGGAGTGTGTGTCTTCGCCACTATTGTATGAAAAGTATAATACCTTTCGAGGATAGATTCAACTTTCCTACAGATAATTTTTGTGTAGCTGCGGGAACTGGATTAGTTAATAAATAAATTAAGAACTCAATGCATACATAAAAAAAACTCTTAGTTTAAATTCAATCCCCTTTTCCCATTAAAAATATAAATTTTCTTCGCAAATTCAAACAATTTTAAAGAATTCAATTAATTGGCATTACAGTTTTATCTACATCTGGATCTTCTAAATGTGTCGATGAAGTTCCCAAACTAATTTGTCTCCAAAACGTGCTACTCTTCTACTTTGGAGGAGTCTATACTTTATTAGAACAAGAGCGTACTTAATAACCAGATGTTTTTAAAAGTATTAAATGGCGAACTAGTCGTGTTACGTAACATATTACGTAAGCGTTCAGACAAACAACAAATTAAGTCATTATTATTATTATTATTATTATTATTATTATTATTATTATTATTAGCACCGCGTCTTAATACCCGTTCGGGTTATACGCACTTATGCTAATGTGTAATGGTAGGGTGATTGTGAGATGAAATGGAGGACCTACAGTTTAACGTGGAATCCGAACCACGGTGGAGGCCTGGCATTCCCCACATTCACAAGATGTCTTGTCAGAGGTGAAGGAAGGGTTTGGTAATCAGATA
>CABEEJ010000293.1:11792-49176 GCA_901482245.1 Timema douglasi | reverse complement strand
GCCCCCCCCCCCCCTTCCTCACCAGGCCCACCAGCACACACACAAGTTCTAGACTATAACTATATTCTATAGGTGCTATACCTGATACTGTAATTTAAATTAAATCTATTTAATTTACTGTTAGATTGCTAAAAATCAAATATTGTACCCTCCGTTTAGTATCTCTGAAAAAAATCAAACTTACCTTTCATGGTTCCATTATGGCCCATCTTATAAGGTAGGGCCATAGTGTAGTCTGTCAAGGATCAAGACTTTTCAGGATAAACGAAGTTTTTGTGTGTGTGTTTATATATATAAAAAGAGAGAGAAAGAGATAGAGAGTGTTGGCTCAATGTTTTCAACCCCACGCTATGTGTTTCTTCATTTTCCCCATCCCTTGTATACCGATAAGGAGGGTGGGGGTGAAAGTGAAGGTTTTGCAGCTGGAAGGGGTTGCACGAAATGTAGGTCAGGCGGCCTTCCCAACACTCTCACTACCCCTTGGAGCCAGGCAACCCACCCTATGGTTCCCAGTGAATGGAGTGTTCCTAATCACTAATTAACAGGATCCTCAATTAACTCTCTAGAGTGAGGTATGACAACCGGTCAATTAGGCCTAATCTTGTGCCTGAAAAGTGCCTATATACCTCCTTTGAGATGGAGGAAAAGGGGGTCCTCACCATGAAAAGACTTTAGGTTGNGGGGGGGGGGGGGAGCGTGAAAGAAACCTATGCTAAGGAGGTGATGTAGCAAACGCAAGGTAAGGGCAGTAATCTTTCAGTTTTTATAGCTAAGCATGTTTTCGGTCAAAAATAAATAAAATATTGCTCCAATGGAAATATAGAGCTAAATTTTCTTCACATTGTGATATCAACAGTTGTTGAATACCATGAGCATAGCGATATTAAATTAGAAACTTTTTACATTAAGAGAAAAATTTGTCATTACATTTCAGGACACCCTTGACACATATCAAACAACTTTTGATATCACCACGTGAAGAAAATTAAACTCTATGTTTCTACTGGGGAAATATTAGATTTGTTTTAACCAAAAAGACTTTTATATTACTACTTTTAACTCGCTTTCCTTACAACCCCACTATAATATCTATCTATATTTCAACAGTTTTAATAAAAAAATATGGCCAAATTAAATATAATATGGTCGTTTCAACAGAAGTTTAATTTTCTACATGTAGGCCCTAATTATCTTAATTGTTTTTGAATGTTTGCAATGAGCAGAGCCCGGATTATATTCTAAAGATGATCAAAAATTAACAACTAACAAAAACTAACAAAAATTCTTATTAAATGCACAGGACTAAATCAAACACGCACTATGCAAAATTTAAAAAGCAATGAAAAGACTTTAACAACTAAACTCTTGCATTCAGCTTATTACGAAATAACAATGATTTAGAAATATGTGCATCAGAAATTATAGCTATCCCCTTCCAACGCAACCCTCTCCAGCTTAGTAGCAGTATTACCAGGAATGTGTATTTTACGATAAAACAAGCAAAGAGCAAACAGTCCATGGTCTACATTACATTATCTTCTCATTCAGACAACTGTGTGATTAAAAATTTATTTTTGAGCATTTATGCATTTACAAAATATCAATAGTCTTCAAACTGTACTAATTCAACATCAATATCTTAAAATACCTATAAATGACTCAATAAAACAAAGATACCTTGAATTTTTAAAAAACTATAAAATATAAATTTATTAAACAAGGGGATTGTGAACAGTTTTAGTAATCATGAGGTTTGTATGGAACGAGTGTCATTAAAATCCGAAAATTGCTATGATTATAATGGCATTTTAACACTGACATTTTATTTTCATTCAAAAAGTGTGTGTTCATGAGATATTATGTTCATATCAGATATTCAAGAACTTTTGATTTAGGTAATCATGTTGCACTTTCTAAGCCAAATGATTATATTAACACATGACTTATAAATCCAAAGCAGACACAACACTTCCAGACCCCGGCCGTTATTTCATCACTATGAAAATGGTAAATTCATGTTTTACCAATTATAAATGTTTTGGCCTTGTCAGGAATCGGACATGGGAACCTTAGATCAGTAATTAGACACGCTTCCAACTTAGCTAATAAGGTGTTGGTACTTCAAAATTGTTAATATTATTGTTCGAACACGTAGAAAATTAAACTAAACGTAAATTAGTATTCAACCAATATTTTTATTTATTCAGGCCCAAAAAAATATGTCAGAACTAAAAAAAATAGACCTTAACTCACGTTCTTTTCCATCCCAACTTAAAGTATGATAAAAAAAACTCTTATTTTATTTCATAAATCAACAAATTGTGACTCATGACTTTTAAAACACTAAAGATGTGACTTATTAGGGGCTATATTTAAATCATTGTCTTACAATTTTGTCCATATTTTAACTCGCCAAGGGTGGGAATGAAGACAAAGGCATCAGTCTCGTAACATCTGGTTTACCATTGACACGGAGGTCTGGATCAATGTCCTGGCTGGGTAAAAAGAAATGGTTTTTTTCCTTCAGTCAATTCACTCTCTTCCTCCAGGCAAATGCAGATAAACGTCTTCTACCCTTCTCATTCCTTACATAATTATAGTAACACCTTTAATCCTTTATTGGCCGTTAATGAAGTGCGAAAGGTTTTTACTATAAAGTAATTGACGTCTATAAACCCTTTTCATACATGACTTTAAACAATGGATGTCTTGAAGCGTTGGAATTTTTTATAATAATATATTGCCGAGAGGAAAAGGCGTACAAAGTTCTGAAGCCCTCCCCCTCGTTCGTCCCTCTTCAATCTCACGACGTTGCACGCACATCCAGGCGGGCGGGTTGATACCCAACCGCGTCTTGTGGCGTCGTTATTGCTGTCGTCGCAGTACCGTGGCGGAAAAAACACGTGCTTACCTACCCCTCTTTCCTCACCACGTGTTTTAAAGGAGGGGTGAAAGTTCTTAAAAAATGTTGACCACAGACTCTTGATGATAGATCGAACAGTGCCGTCCCATAATATGTCAATGTTTGTTTATAATATGTTTGTGTGAGTAATTTGTTTCATTGTTTTATAATTATTTTTTTACTGCCAAATATTCTGTTTTAGTTTAACCTTTGATTCCTCTGAAATTAATAAATAGATAGGAATGCACGATATTTTGTTTTACTTCTTACATTCCAGACTTTGAAAACAATCTTCCATTAAGGTTTGTGCTACGTTCATATATTTTAAGATGAGGCATTGATCTATGCCGGATTGTCAAAGGAATAACCTTTCATATATAGTATAGAGTCCTGAATTATAAGAATGTTATTATATTTACCTTAAATCTGCCAAAAATGACACAATTAATTAAAAGTGACATCTACAGAACACGTGCCTTGGCGTAATGATACATTAAAATAAGCTTAGCGATCATTTTTATAAAATCACACAAGATCTTCTTGTGACACTACATTAGTAGGAAGGTTGTGCTGTCTCCCCGTTCACCCAAAAAGGTTTAAGTTGATCGATTTTGAATGAACAACACATATAAGTATTGTTTTTCTATTTTCAGGTAAAGAGGGGGAAGAGGATCTATTTTAATAGGAAGGGCATTTTAGAACTTACAAACATATTTTATTGTAGCCCAAAATTGATAAAATGTCACTATTTTCTTAGTATTATTTTAAAAGTATTGATTATATATATAAAGTTACAGTTACAGATCACAATCCATTACATAACGTAGATCTAGTAACTTTAATAGCTGTTGAATTAGGTTATTTCTATAAAGATTGGACTGTATTAAACACTAAAATAATGTATTTTAGTTCCTCTGTAAGAGATGTTTCTAAAACTATTTCTAATCAAATGTAATACTCAAGTAATGTATACATTTAATATCATTATGTAATATTGATGGTAGTAACAACTAATCCTCGAGTGGTCTCCTTCCCAGCTTGCAAGAGGTATTTTATGGAAACCACTAGGATCTCAACTCCTACTGCGTGGGCAGAGTCGCGGTTCTTGCGGTCCATCTCAAGGTCCCGGGGTCTCAACCCACACCGTGGGTAGAGTGTACGACTTGTGTTATAGTACCGCTCCCAGGTCCATATATGTCAGTGGATGTCCTCGCGACAACCCCCTTCCTCCATGGTTACGTTGCCAAAGATTGGGGAGGGCCGGAGACTTCAACGATCGGTGAGGAAAGAGACTCTTAGCTCGAGGAAATATTGCGATAAGTGTTTAATCTCGTAATTAAAATGTATTTAAAAAAACGAGGGCATTTAATGTGCATTACATAACATTAAAATGTGTATCAGTGGGCATTTAAAAATAAGCTTAACTTAACTAACAACCAAAATCAAGGTATAGTTAGTTCCTCATTTGTCCTCACGAGGTCTATTTGAACCCGTTACAGACACATCACTGCTTCACAGAAAATCTGTAAGCGCCTGGGATCTAACCCGGGTCTTCTAGATCCGTGGCCAGGAACTCTAACCCCTACACCACAGAGGCGGTCTCAGGTAAAGCAAACGGAACAAAAATTTCCAACAATTTCATCGCTTTAATTCATTGTTCTTGTTATTGTATGGGCTACATACAAATAAGCATTACATGAATAAATGAACCTAATCATATGCCATTCTAGCTAAATGTAAAACTGTTATTTTATTTTGAATGCACTGTACCGTGTTAAGTTGTTAATTTTCCTCCTAGCAACGTAATTGGCTTACAGCCTCAGATATTCCGTGTCTACATATTTCGTGTGTTAAAAATGAATGTAATGACTGTCGTACAAATGTTTAACTAAACATTTGGCCTGCGTGGTATTTACTACATTACTTTTTAAATAAGTGTAATACGTATCTTTAGAATTATCTTTGATAAAATTACGTTTTTTTATAGTCAAAACAAAGTGTATAAGACAGTAAAAATTTCCATAATGGATTTATTGAATTTAAAATTTCAACATTTATCTTCCAAAGATTTACATAATAACCTCAATGTGTGTGTGCATTTGGCTAACTTTCACAGAGAGAAAGAGAAAATGGTTATCCTCATTATTAAATGCAATTGTGAACATACATTATTTATTGTAATTAATAATTAGCTCTAAGTGAAAATTTATATCTCCTTCTCTGTTGTTCTTATTTACCTTATGATTGATTGAAAGGTGAAAGTATTGTTCTAGGCAAATAAAAAAAGTCTTACGATTTAACACCTCCAAAGTGTTTTTATTTTGCTATTTAGAATGCACTTTCTAAACACAGTAAGGTAACAACAGACTACTCTTTATAATAACTTAACCCAATACAGTACACCTAATACTAAGACATCCAGTACTAGCACCAGAAACTGACTAGAGATGTCCAATAAAGACGAACCTGTAGGGATAAACTATATCAGACTTACCGGTGGGCACGTGGGTTAAAGCATTAACGTGAGTGTGTATTGAGGGAGGTTTTCCCTAAAATGATTTCTCGCTCTACCTCTCAGAAAATACTGTTACACTTCCTTCCTATAAATTATATCTTCCTCATCCCTAACCAAACAAGCGTACATCCCTGGCGGGTAGTAAGACGTGGTGTATAAACCAACACAATGTAAGAAAGGAATCTTGCGGTTATAGTAATTACTAATTAGATTGAAGGTTAGCCAATAGATTCGTCTGCACATAATCTTGTGTGCCCTCTACCACTCATCTAGTAGCGAGATCCAGTTATAAGTCAACCGGATAATATGAAATTGTCTGCACCAGGTAAGAAGGGCGGTGCCCGTTTAAATTGAGGTGTTTTTTATTGTTATTATTATTATTATTATTATTATTATTATTAGAGGCCAGTCTGCCTGCAAGGACATTCACTTTGAACTAGAATAGGTCCAATCTTACAACCTCCGCGCGCTAACATTCAAATGTGTACAGTCGCTTTCGTGAGAAATGGGAGCCCATCCGTGAATTTATAAGACCAATATTACAGAGGTATTCTTCTAACGAGCCGAAGAGCATCTCTGTTTGTTTGTTTGTTTGTTTGTTAGCACCACGTCTCACTATCTGTTTAGGTGATACGCATATGTACTAGTTACACTAATTATCTAGGTGTGAGAAAAGTTGAATTTATAGGAAGTATACCCGCATTTGCGAGTAGCCCGAGTGGAAGATCATTTAAGCAAAAACCACCTTCAGTACACCCAAACTGAACTAAGAGTAAGGTAAAAAATCAAGAGTAAATGCACCCTGCATATACGTGGAGGAAAAGTGGGAAAACACTGAGAGGAAAACACATACTCTCAGTCCACACGTTCTAGAATCGAACCGTGACCTTACACCGTCACCAGAAAACCATACAAACCTGGAATAGCACCAGACTGAGTGTCCTACGGTGCGAGTTTTTTTTTCTCAAATAAAAATATAAATAAAATTTTTAAATTAAAGTTATTTATAAATATTTTATGACTTGACGCTTAAATTATTTTGAAAGAATGTTATATATTTTAAATTTTATGCTTTACTTTTTTTCAAGTACTAATAACCTCTTGTGTTGATGTGCCTTAAAAAATCAAAATAGTAATAAATACGCTCGTCAAATTTCGACTGTTTGTTTTTTCTCTCTCTATACCTATGTGTATTTACTCATAAAATAAACGACCTGTCATAAAAGTTATGGAATGTTCTCACATCAGTCGTGTTATGCACCACACACTTGACCAAGGGTGGCACATAAACCTTTGACCTAAACGTAGCCTCAAAATTAGTTTTTAACTGACACGTTTTATTTCGTACCTTGTTCAAGGCAGATAGTTTTTTTAGTGGTAATATTAGAGGGATACAAAACACCCTTAACAACTTCTGTTATGATTGACATCAGGCTGTGTTTATTTCCATATAGAATGTCTATGTAAACTGGTTCGGAAATAGTTTTTTTAATCAATAAAAGTAGCAACGTTTGACACAGCTCAGTTTCTAGCGTGTATATCTATCCATTTAAAAGGGATTGGAATCGATTACCAGTCACAGTTCTAAGTTTATCATTCTGAAACTCGATTGGTTTATATTTCCAAAGATAGTTGTTATTGGGTTTAGGTTGTTGTGTCCGAGATTGGCAAGTCTTTTTTTTTTCGCGTATGCCATTAGTAGAGCCCCGTAAACATTGTGAAACGCGATAAAGCGAAAAGTGTCATACAAAGATGGAATCGAGTACTTGTTTCTTTGATAATTTTTAGATATGATTTACAATGTTTTTGAAAAGCGCAATAAAACGAAATTGTCTTGTTACATGAAATCCCCCTATAAAACTAAATATCACCTCTTTTAAAACAACAACAACCAAAAAATCTTTAAATATATACGAAATTAATAAGAAAGTAAGCAGCAATTTTGGCCATACTGTAATTTGTTTAGTATTTTGCTTTAGTGTAAGCTAACTTTAGGCTAAAAAAATTGTGAAATATGCAGGAAACTTGACCAAAAAAATATTTTAAACAAATAAATAAGGTTTCAATAATAAATTTTAATTGTGTATACATTGTCTCAATATGTCAATAATATTTAAACACTTCAGAAAACATATAATTTTGAATAAACACGAAATAACACCGAAAAGTGGGATTAAAAAAAAAATTAACAAAAAATAAAACCATTATTACGGGGCTCTAGCCATTAGGGTTTGTCGTCTATACATCTCTGGTCTTGTAATGCCAATGGCGGGTATGTACCCGTTTTCTGAGTTTGGGCCATCCTGTAGGTGTGGTTATTTCATACCAATGAGATGATGTGATGATAATTATGTTGTTTATGTGACACCTTAAGAATTCTTAAACCTAACTTCCTAACTTACTTAAACCTTATTAACCAGACCATGGCGATCATAGGAAAAATTCCTCTTCTGGAAAAATACCTATGGTACCACCGCAGGGAACCGAATCCAGAGCCTATATATTAGTAGCCAGGAATACTGACTACTAGACAAATAGACCGGCTAGTTAATACACAATAAGAAATATGACGCAAGGACTATAATTATACCAATAAAGAAGAAATATATTTTCTAAAATGTCTGACCCCTATTTAAAAAATTGAATTTCCTAACCTATATCGGGGACATACAGACTGGATGATTCTTCCATCATTTTACTCATCCAGATCTTCTTCTAAAAACTATTATTCTATAAACTTAAGGACTCTTTTTTAATAGGGGCAGTTTAAAAATCTACTTTTTTTGCCTCTACATTACCAGACATTCATTAGTATGAGCTTCATCTTTGTGTCTTTAATAAAAAAACTTTGTTAATCTAACAAAATTAAAACATATTTTTAATAATCAAAGACGCCACTCTCGTGTTAGAATGGCCTGATGAAGACCGGGATATCGGAGTTCGAATCACGGTCGGGTTTAATGAATTTGGTTTTCCCTAAAGTGTTTCCCACTCTCCTTCCAAATAAATGTGGGCGGACTACCTCTAAAACGCTTCCTTCTCCATCCCTATCCCATTAGAATAATATTATCAAATATGTTTATAACCTAAATAGATAGTAAAAGGCGCCGATAAAAAAAACCAATTTCGCTTTTGTCAAATAAATAGCTAAGAATACCACACTCTAATTACTAGTTCAAGTGTAATCTTTTATCTATATTCTCGGTCAATCGGGCACGAACTAGCCTATTAATATATATAATAAATAAATTAACTTATTCATATAATACTAAATTATTTTAGGTATTACCTGTAATTGAACATGGGATTCCAGGATAATACAGTCGGTTCCACCAATCTAGCTATTTTTATTCTTTTTAAGCTGATGGCACATTGAACAATATACTAAAATCTTCAAGGGACACCATCAATTTTTTAAGGAGAGATTTTATCATTAAAAAGTTTAGGATTGTGTTTAAAATTTCAATAGATAGTGTTTTAATAATAATCGTTTTATTAAAAAAACCTTATTTATATTTGATCTCCCACGGCACACCTGCTGGCCCTTCTCGTTTAAAAAAGCTGCTTCAACCCCTTGGCCAAAAGGACAGATAGTTTAAAGCCTTAAGGCCTTAATTTATAACTAATAAAATAAGTCCTCACCCATCAATAAATTGTGATAATGCTGTAAATTGCCAAGATGACGTCGTATCTTTTCCCGGCTCCCACTTTTCTCGAGATATAACCTCAGGCACTGTTTAGACTTATCTCTGGTCGTACACAGTTTCCACTGCGCTTTTAACAAATGCAAGACTATCACCTGAGTGCTAAACGTCTTTTGGAGTTTATCTCTCCGTATACACTACCGTCAAAAAGAGTTGATTGGCGTACGAGTGTAAATATTATTTTAAAGTATGAGTTTTTTTCTTTTTGACTATTCACTGATCGACCATTCTAGTTTTGTGGTAAAGTGCTCACCTCAGGACACAATTCTCATGGGTTCAGACCTAGTCAAGGTCAACGCATTCTTCTTGATTTCCCTAAATCATATTTACTTATCTCAAGTACCCTAAGATATTAGTATTTAAAAAAATAAATATATTAAAATCCTTCTTTCTAGACTTACTAGTTAAAGAAAAACCCTTAGCTTATAGCAGGAACTGTACTAGTCTGATTTGAAGACTTCTTCAAGCATGATTAGTAATATACTTTACTTGTCAAGCTAAACAAATTAATCAACATATTTTATTTAAAAAACTTTTTTCAAACTTTACATTTCGCACGAGATACTTTTTAAATGAAGAGAAAAGGTTGCCATTAAATTTCAGGACACCCTTGACAGATATTCAACACCGGTTGATATCATTATGGGAAGAAAATTAAACCGTGTTTCTAATGCAGGACTATTTTATTTTTTTAGGCAAAAAAAAAGTGTTTATGTAAAAGCTGCAAAAACACGTCCCTTAACTTGCGTTCCCTCCACTCCCACCTTAAATCACTCAGTGTTCACTGATAATAAACATTAGCTAATCAAAGGCTTCAAATAAAGGAAATGTTGTGAAGAAAGAACGCGATAGAAACTTCACCGTCGTTTATCTTATCGCGGGCGTAAAACCTTGCCGATACGTCAATAAATAATCATTTGTAGCCATTCGCTATCGAACCACAGCCTCCCGAGTTAAGAGTCAAGCATAACAAACCTACGGTCAATCATACTGTGTATTTTTATTTATTATGAAAACTAAGATAACTAATTAATGTAATATTCTGAGTATATATAAATAAAAGTGTACTTCATAAAAATTTAAGTCTATATATTCATTCAATATACAATATTAACTGTGACGATTATGGCAAAGCTTGTCTATAAGTGCTTAAATGGCAATTTATATAAAAAAAAGGCACACCCATCTAGGTGGACAGGTAGACTAGGCGTCAAGCTCGTATAGTTTTGTCTCCCAGTGACTTATGACATGGAGGTTATGAATCTAATCCCTTCCGTGTGTACCGGGGGTAGTTTTCTATAAAAAGATGTATCACTCTCTCTCCATGAAATTGCAGAAACATCCCTTTTACAGGGTAAACGGAGTGTAATGTACAGTACATTTCCTCTAAATCTTTACCTCCATCATCCCTACCTTGTTAGCGCATTTAAAAAGATCATACAACCAGGAGGGATGTTAAATACTGAAGCAAAAATATACGCAGGTATATATAATACTGTTTCTTTGTCACAAACTCACACGTGATCAAAACTTAAACATCCGGACGCACAGCATTCAAGCGATACTTCAAAAACTCCGCTTCACGCTTCGTCTCTTCTGGGACATGGTGTAAACATATTACATATACGATATTGTAGCACAGATAGTTAGCCCATTCAAAAGATGGCTTGGACTGTGGTCGTTACAAAAAAACGTATTTAAAACAAAACGTGAACAACACAACTAATGGTAAAAACATCAATACATTATGAATAGCGATGAGTTAAACAAAAGTTTGTCTGTCGTATTTTGAGATGGTACGGCGCGTCTTGGACGTGACATTCGCTGCTCATCCTGTGGTGCACATCCTAGTGGTGCGTAGAGAGAGAGGATGCGTCAGAGTAAGGACGTGAGTAAAAATAAAACCTCCTTTATCTACATACACAATACATTGGACAATACGATCATAACCAGTTGTGTCACAATCATTCACAACTTGTTGGTGATGTTGGCCAACATGTTGGAGCTGGGAGGGCCGGTCAGTGCCAACATGTTGACTTGACTTGGGAGATTCCACCAATGTGCTACTTTTTGGTTTACTTAGTTTTTGATCATGGAGTGGAACAAAGCGAAAACAAATGAACTGATTATTTGTATCAAAAGTCCTTATCTCAGTCGGTAGCGTGTCTGCCTACCGAGTCATGAGACCCGGGGTCGATTCCGGGCATGTCCAAAAAATGTATAATTGATGGAAATATGGGCTACCCTTTCAAATTAATAAATTAACGACCGGGAACTGGATGTTGTGCCTGTCCTAGACTTAATATAGATGATAAGGAATATGAAGCTAGGACAGGCCTAGCAAGTAGTGGAAAATATATGGCTTGAATAAAAACTGACCCAGGCCACAGACTGGAAACAGTAATGGATGTAAAAAGTTGTATCAAAAATATCTTGTTCTTTTGAACGTTACCTCGGCTGATCACAAAAATTCAAATAGTCGAAGAATTGCACTTTATTTCAATAGCCAACACAATAAATGAAGATTATTATAATTAGCACCGCGTCTTACTACCCTTTCAGGTTATACGCACTTACGCTAATGTGTAATGGTAGGGTGATTGTGAGATGAAATGAAAGACCTACAGTTTAACGTGGAATCCGAACCACGGTGGAGGCCTGGCATTCCTCACATTCACAAGATGTCTTGTCAGAGGTGAAGGAAGGGTTTGGTAATCAGATAAATCTTTGCCGGGACCGAGGATCGAACCCCGGCCGCCAGCACAGAAGTCTGACACCTTACCCCTAGACCACCAGGTCACCATAATAAATGATGAAGTGGCAATTAATAAATCCCACTCCATGGCCAGAAATGTGTGAAATGATTGAAAACTAAAGTAGAATGTTGGCCCAACAAGTTGGCATAAATAAACGCGGCTTATTTCCACCCATATTTTATCTCCCAACAAGTTGGGTTCGTCTCGTTACATAATAAACAAGGCCTAACAACCAACTCTCGGAGGTGGGAAACGTTTTAATTTTGTCTGACGTCAACGGCCGCTTCTGAGTCGTTTCAGGTCGAGCGCACGGTTCGCCTGGTTCTGAGCTGGTATCCTAGATTGGAGGCTTGGTGCCAACCAGATGATATGAGGAGTGCCCCAAGTATCTCTGTTTTTAGTTTCTAGTCACATTGACATATCCAAAAGCTACCTTCATAAACTTAAATTAACTACAGGAAGAACTGTACGTATAAATTAGACCTACTTTTTATTTGGTTCACAAATTAATTTGTGTATCACGTCCTACCTACCTATCCTGTTTATCCCCATATTTACAATAATGGGATAAGAATGAGGAAGGTAAAATTTTATAACAAATTCGATGCAGGAGGCAAGGAGAGCAATCACTCCCCCTGGAACCACCATTGACTATAAGCGATGGCGGGCAGCGTCTTTGGAGAGAGAGAGAGAGAGAGAGAGAGAGAGAGAACCCAACTCACACCTACCGCGACAGTGTCTGTACAAGGCGAAGGAGAGAAAGTTACCACCTCTCGTTTAGCGCAAGAGTTTCCAGGTATCTTTGGCTGCACTGAAGGTTTCATCAGAATGGCAAACACACACACACACACACACACACATACATACCGGAGGATTTCACTTCTCGGTGGGGCTAGGGTTTGTTTTTGAGAGCACAGCCACATCGGGTGGTACTCGGAATAATTAATGTGAGTTTAAAGAGTGGTGAATGGAAAATTACGTGACTTTGAATATATCAGTTTTATTAAAAAACAAACAACACGATAAAAACAATGAACAAATTATAATTAGAAAAGGGGGAGGCTGACAACAACAGTAGCTGCAACTTCCGTTGATGAATTAATTTGTTAACCTTTGAACCATTCTAACGGAAACTTTGGTGTTTTTTTTTTATAAAACTAAAATACATTATTTCGTTAATGGAAACAGATCCAATATTACAGCTTAAGGTGGGAGTGTAGGAAACGCGAGTCAAAGGCATTGTTTTTACAGTTTTTACAACAAAACTTTTTTGGCCAAAATATATAAAGTTTTCTTCTATTAGAAACATAGAGTATAATTTTCACCACATGGTCATATCATCAATTGTTGAATATCTGTCAAGAGCATCACGGCATTAGATGATAAACTTTTTAAATGAAGATAAAATGTTGTCATTAAATTCCAGAACACTCTTGACAGATATTCAACAACTGTTGATATCACCACGCGAAGAAAATAAAATTCTATATTTCTACTGGAGTATTATTTTGTTTCTTTCGACAAAAAACCCCTGCAATAACACTATCCTTTACTTGCGATCCCTACACTCTCAACTTACTTATTTTCCTATATTTCAAGTGATCTTACGCCTTCTCAAAGCAAAGAGTAAAAATACCCATATTCTTCATTTGATCATTTTCAAGCATAGCTTTATTTATTTCCTAACACATTTGTATGTGTTCACAAATTGTTTTTAGTGACTGAATCATTAATTTAAAAGTTAATTATAATTTACTTGTAAACTATAATTGCTTTTTCTCGACATGGACTCGAATAAGAGAAGGTCCTAGAGAGTAGAGTAGCAATGCTTTTAGTGCCTTTGATCACGAGATGATCTTTAATAAAACTTATTTTATGATGAGAAGATGAACATATTCTGGTGGAGTGAAGGTTTTTTTAAAGAAAAGAAGGTACTCGTAAATTTAATGTGCGTAAATTATAGACTAAAAATATGTAGCTAATTTCAATACTAGTTAATAATGGTATGAAGAGTTTGTTTGTTTGTTTGTCTGATATGAGCAATGCACGATATCTACCACACGCAGAGGGCTGAAATTTTTAAATATGCTACCCCTGTGTATAAACATGTGCACCCAGAAGCAGGAATTTTAAAATGAGGATTACATTTTCTTATGCGTTAAAAATTGAATCAGAAGAAATAAAATAAAGAGGGCTTTTTCTGTCTGTTTGAAGCAGAGAAAATCTTTGCCCCGGGCAATCCTGCTAGTACACAATGACGTCATTGTTATAATAAGAATTAAAATATCTTGGTTAAGTGCGAATGCTGCATAATGGTTATTTGTCACGGACTGAAAACGTCTTTCTTGGGCGATAATTTAGGTCGTGAAATCAGTCACAGTGGTCTGCTAAAACCTTGGAGCAAAAAGATTTTTAAAAAAAGAGAGTTACTTGAAAAGCTTTCTTTGAAGATAATACCTGATAGAATGTATCTGGGATAAAATCCTATTTTGTTTTAAGCTAAAGAAAAAAAAATTGAATTGGACACATCCTTAGGAGGAACTGTTTGCACGATGTCATAGAAGGCAAGGTCGAGAGAAAGAGAAGCGTGTAAAGAATGATTCAAATAGATTCAAATATTGGATGACTTGAAGGAAAGAAGAACATTCTGGTAGCTCAAGGAGGAGGCAGAAGGCAGGGTAGGGTGCAATGGCGGTCTAAGTTCACTGACAAAAGGCATGGACCTGTCGTGAGACAGAACACATCATAATATTAATAGTAATGAGAAAACAGCCATTTGTTAGATTCTCATTTCCAAATGTTTAATTTGCGCTTCTATGAAAGCTTTGCTGGGGGGCATATATGCTAATTCAAATATATCATGTATGGGATTCATCCGCTTCGGTGGCCACGTAATCTAACGCACTACTCTTTCAGTAGGCTAGTTTGACGATGACGAGGAGATTTAGGTTCGAATCTAGGTCGGTTTTACTAAGGGTTATTTTTCCAACATTGTTTTACGCTTCATCTCCACGCAAACACGGGTACACTTCCTATTAATGTAACCTTCCTAATCCTTAAAACTACTAACGTAATAAGCGTATAGCCCGAACGGGTAGTAAAACGCGGTGTTAAAGAAAATATTACACTTTGTCAGTAAATTAATTGCATTAATACAATTTTGTCCTTTTTGGGGGGGGATTTTGTTAATCCCCCAACTACGCCAGCTTATCTAATTCCTTTTGCCAACTGTTTATAAATGTTTGATTAAGATAAGGTCTTCATAATTGTTTTCGAGATATTCTTTTGGGATTTTTACAAATCACGAACACATCGAATAGCATAGAATTCAAAGGATTTAAAAAATCTATATTTTGAACGTCCCATCTCTAAAAAAATGTACTCATTAAAATTATCACTATGTTTAAATTTACCAGCAACCTTTTATGTATAACTCATTTAAAATTAATCTATAGTAACGTGTAAAATATAGTTATGATGAAAATGTTAGTATTATTCTTTTTATTAAAAAAATTCTTTGCAATTCATAGATACTAGAACATTCTTCTTTCACTGTCACAATTAATTAATTTACGAAATGAAAAAGATTGATTCCACAATAATTTATGTCTTCATTATATTGCTCAAATCACTCAACTTTTTTTAAAAAGATTATCATTTGTATAGCTTGATATTCACTTTCTTGTTTGCCTTGGTGTACAATTTATATTCACAAAAAGTTTGATCCACTTTGCCACACACCGCTGCTGTCTAATATAACTCGCCACTCCTAGAAACCTCCAGAGAAGTCAGCTTCCGGAAATGCCGCCGACTTTGTTTGAAGACAGCTGTTACCATTTCTCGAAAAAAAAAAAAGTTATGTTTTGAAGGTAAACTCATTTTCTACTTGGAACACAAAGAAATGTTTTGATGCTAGGATGTGTTTCCCTTTCAAAAAGTTTTGAAGATGTTTTTTATCCCCCCCTCTCCACCATGCCCATCAAGTGTTTGAATAATGCATGAGGGTGGTTTGGTTTGTTGGTCAAGTGGAAAGCTTAAAAGAAGGTTATAAAAAAAAGCTACCAGCATCCCTTTCCATTCGGAGGTTTCCCTTTCTAAAGAATCCGGTATCAGGTGTTAAATCATTAAGAGGGATGAAAAAGAGGTTTCATTATGGCTAGCTTTATGACGAAGGTTTAGGGATGAAAGATATTTAAAGAGATACTTTTTATTTCTTCTTCATAAGACAGTAAACCTTATATCCACATAAACATGGAATGAATAAAACCTTAAAATACTTTAATAAAATTATTATATACATAATTTAACTTGGGATGAGAGGGGGAAGTGTTTTTGCAGTTTTTATAGCAACACTTTTTTTTTTCATCATTAAATCTAATATTGCTCAGTGGAAACATAGACATAGAGTTTAATTTTTTTCACATCATGGTGGCGTCAACAGTTTTTGAAAATCTGTCATGAGCATAGCTGCATTAGATGAAAAACTTGTTAAATGCATAGAAAAAGTTGTCATCAAATTTCAGGACACCCTTGATAGATATTCTACAACTGTTGATATTATTGTACGTGTAATGCGGTTACACATTCAGATGTATACTTTGATTGTAAGTGATTGAAATTTAAATTTGAAAATACGTCTACAGTGGCGTTGAAACAGCCACATGTTTTGTCAAAAACAAGTATTTAAATGTAATTATCCAATTTTGATTCAATAATTTAGATTGGTTATGTCAAATTGGCGAAACTAGTTGGTTCTCTTGTCTTTGAAAATATAGAAACAAAAGTTTAATAGTTAAAAATTAAATGAGTGGAATTTTGGAGCACAAACTATTGGGATAAAACTTTCACTCCCGTGCGTTGAAGTCACTGGTTTATAAATGAGAATAAATAGTATTTTTCGTTTTGTACAGAGGTGTTAATGGGTGAATTGTGTTTAAACTCACCCGTAGCCATGGCTGCAGGGGGCCACAGCTTCTAATCCCGTCGAGACCCCACCGTTGTTTTGAGGTTGGCACACACGGGCGGGAATTTACAAACTCGCGGACGCACTTTTCTTGTGTTCTAACCCTCGCACCACAAAGTCTTGTGCTAGACTGAACCGACCCGAGACGACGTACCCCTCCTCCTCAAGGTGGGAACCTACAGCTCCGTGACGTCACGCCAGATCCTTCTCTCTCTCTTTCTGTCGCCCTGGCGCGCTAACGCTTTCATTGGTCGAAAGACCCGGACACTTGACCATGTATGTTGAGAAGTTGCGGAGGAGTTACTGTGTGCGCGACGGTTACTTCTCTCAAAGACGCTGTGGACCAGCAGATGAAAGGCTGTCAATAATACTCCTCACCAGTATCAACTTAGCATAGTCCACTGTCCCACCCCAGATGAGATATTTAAAAAAAAAACTTTTGTATTAGGTAAACCATGTTCATTAAACTTAGAAGTGTGTTTAATTCAATTTATTTTAAATGTGAAATAAATTGTAAATGTACAGTACTTATATTTCCGTTTGGATATATTTGTCAAAATACGGCATAATTTAAGTTTATTTTTTACATCATTACGCTCTAATTCCACAAGAGTTTACAACACTATTACTAAAGTAACATTATGAGAAGATCTCAAGGTAGGGATGTAGGGAACGCGAGAAAAGGGCAGTGTTTTTGCTGTTTTTATAGCCAAACCTTTTGTTAGACAAAATAAATATAATATTTCTTCAGTAGAAACATAGTCTAATTTTATTATATGGTGATATCAACACTTGTGGAAAATCTGTAATGGCAGGGCCATCTTAAAAAAATGTGAGGCTCGGGGCAAACGAATGTGAGACCCCTTCCCTTGCCCCCCTTCCCCCATTTTTTACGGTAGTTTTTCAATTTCAGCATTGAACCATTATAATATGTTGATACGTACTCAGTACTTATTTTACTTAATAATTTATCATGTTTTATGAAATATTGATCAACCCATTAATTACTTTTTTTTAATACTAATAAAATAAGTTATAACATTCCTTTTTGTACTATTGCACTGTTAGTTTTCTGCGGACCGGCAGCAGTAGCACAATGGCGGCGTATTCTACTGAACCGCAGCACATTACTCGAACAACGTAAATCTTAAATGAAATAAAGTTAGGGTTTTCAGGAATCTAGAATGGAATCCTATCACTAAGCGAATACCTATTGCTGTTAATTATCTGTACACTATTTGATGAGAAATTTAGAATAATAACTATAAGTGAATTTAATAATACTTTGGGGGGGAAACATGGCCCCCTGGAATGTGAGGCCTAGGGCAATTGCCCCCTTTGCCCCCCTTATAGACGCGGCCCTGGTCAAGGGTGCCCTGGAATTTAATGAAAACTTTTTATTTCATTTAAAAAGTTTGTCAACTAATGCCGCTATGCTCATGACTAGGGCCAAGATGTTTATGAGCTTAAGAATCACGAAGTATGCCAATACCAATATCTGATTAAAAAATTAACAAATATGCACAAAAATTGTATATTAATGATAATGAACATTGTTTAAAAAATGATTAAAATCAAGGAAGTAGATTGCAGTAAAATAAATTAGCCAACAAATATTTAATTACTGATATGGAAAGATCACAACTAATTCACATAAACATTCTAAAGATTACTAGTAAATCTTTTTCAATATAAAATGTGAAGCACGAGATAAATTAGAAATATCAGTTATTTAAGTAATTTTAATCGAAATGTGACTTTATGCTCCCCAAACTGTGGAAATATGACCTAAAATTGAAAACTGGTCAATATATGCACTTTAATGCAAAATAAAATGTCTATATTTGGAGTCAGGACAGCAAAAAACACGTTTGTCGTTCATTACTCATTAAATTCGAGGTGAAACTAAACATATGTTATAAACATCCGAGCCCTACTCATGAGAGATGTTAAACAAGTGTTGATATAAAGAATTTTTTTTTAATTCGGCCCCCCAAAAAAAGTTTTGCTATAAATAATGCAAAAACACTGCCCTTTTCTTGCGTTCCCTAAATCCGAAAATTAATGAGCTGAACCATGATTTGTTCCTCCCTGACTCTTAATAATAGTTTTTTTAATGAAATATAATATAACGTAACCTCGAGAGTCTTAATGTACAGAATTAAATTCAATGTAAGTGGGACCAATTATTATAGTTAACCTCTCAAGGTATATTATTATTATTATATTGATTGAAAATTCAAATGGAGATTAAGTAATATTCACTGCGCTACATTCCCCTGGAAATAATATGGAACAAACTATAAATACAGACTAACAACGGTGTAGTCATTTGGTTATAAGCTCCGACCATCTTAGTCAGGTGTACTATCTGTGTAGACAGCCTTGATAGTTGGGGTGGGAAAATTACACTAAAAATCGTTACGTGTGCGGGATATAAATCGCATCTTTAAGTAGTATGATGGGTTTAAAAAATATATTATCTTTATTCTAGCCTCCTAAAATTATGTAAATAAGTTAGAGTGAAAGGTAACGCAAGTTAAGATCCGTATTTTAAAATATCTTAATAGCAAATAACTTTTTGGACTAAAATTCAATCAACACATTGCTAGGATAATCAAGTCTTGTAGTTAACGGTGGGCAGGACATGCAGTGCGAATGGGAGAATCTAGAACCTTATTCAGGGTATTGACTGGTAGACCCAATGGGAAGATTTAGACACTGGACGAACGGTCTCATTAAGACGTCACTCTTGTGTTGGACTAGCTCGCTAATGATGGGGAGATCGAGGTTCGAATCCCGGTCAGTTCTACGGAGGGTAGTTTTCCCTCAATTGTTTCCCACTCTTCTTCCTTCCTTATCCTTAACTCATTAGAATAACTCTAATATTATATGCGTATAACTCGAACGCGGCGATGATAATAATAATAATTTCACTTGCGTTTTTATTTTTACTTCAAGAAGTTCAATCGATGTCTAATATAAGTATAAATGTTTCTCTTCCAGAGAATGTTAGCTTTTATGTGGGCTGCAACAAACATTTCGCAGTTGAACTAATTTTACTGACATTACGGTACATCGGCGAGAGAGTTTTTAGGTAGCATAGAGCATACTCCTCCTGAACTACGTTGAAGAGCAGTACTAGGGTCGTGCGATGGAATCACTCGAAGGAACTGATGCATCGAGAAGTTTCCAGACTTACGAGGTCTGCCATCTGCTACTTACTTCCTCCAGACCACAGTGGGGAAGGGGGTGAAGCGATGCATGTCGTAGCGCAGCTTGTATCACCCCTTCAACACCCCCCTCAGTGGTCCTGTCTATCTATCGGTTTGTTTGTATGTTTGTTTGTGGGAGGAACAAAGGTGTCGCTGCGACAATAGTCGGAGGGTGGCTCAAGTACATACAAACTCATTGTTTACACCTCGTCAACACCTTAACTGGTGTTGTTGGGGGGAGGTGGGGAATAGTCCGTGGAAACTGAATTAGTCAATAGTTAATTGAAACAAAAGAGTTTTATACTTGAAAGTGGGTCGGATACAGGATGGTCTAAAACATATATCAACCGAAATATGTAAGTTTTTTTTTAACTTTTATCCTGCAACGCTGCTATTCCGAAACACAAAACGGAAAGTGTCACATTAGATTAAATATATTTGTATCAAAAATAAAATAAAACTGGATTAATCTAATTGTGGAGATTAACATATTTTTAACTCCTTGAACTACTACTAAATGGCATAACTTTTAAATAGTTAAGGAAACACAATGAAATCTAATTTTAAAATTACGAATGTATTTTAAAATACCACATTTATAACATGTTATAATCATATGTATTTATAAGCATATATATAATATGTATTAAATATCTATTGTAAGCCAAATCTATATAATAAATGTATTTCTAAAAACAATATTGTAGGGGCCTATGTAAACATATGCCTCACTTTCTAATTTCTTATCTTACTACTGCGCAGTGTTACTGATAGTATTTGAATTTTTTATGTTTTATGATTTTATGAATTGATAGTGAATGAATGAATAGTACAACTGATTTTAACTGTGCTATATGTATGAAGACTATTATGGCGGTGACTTCAACGCTTCCTGGAAGTAGAAACACTCCAACTTCTCGTTATTTCTACCATATGAAGCATATTGACACGAGGTAGCTTGTTATTCGTTTATACTTTTAAGGGCCGGTCTTATGACTACCGGATAAATATTTCTATCGGGATGTTAAAGTTAGCGAAAAAATAAGGTTTATCAGCCACTAAAATATTTTACGCGCTTTATAACTGAATAATTTATCCACCGGATATCTATCTGCAGGATAAATATCTATTTATTTAGAAAACGTAAGTTTGGTACGGTTTTTACTGGTGCGCACATGCGTATTAACACTGCTGCTGCCACTACAACCTGGCTAATGGTTACATCACTCAAGATTTGTTAAATAATGGAGACTAAATGAGTGCGAGGAAACAGATAGCATCACGTGAGTGCAGTAGCTAGGTTGTCTTGCAAGTACTAATTTCGGTGTCTGCCAAAATATGGTCACTAGTTTTGTGCAACGTTTACAACATTTCATTTATTGTATTCACAACTAAATAATTTGTTCTTATATAGATATAACTCTACAAATAGCTTGTAAGTTTTATAAAAGTGTTAATAAAATGTTCTAACTTTATATATAATTATAGCCTGGGCCTGTGCCTACTAAACACGTGATACAAGATTTTAACCTAAAAACATATTCTGATAGGCAAAACCTATGGAAACGCTCATTTTAATTTTCAGATAAAAGCTATCAGGTAGTTATTAAACCTCCCGATAAAAAAAGTTATGGATAAATACATTTTATCTGGCAGATAAATGCTATCTGGCAGTCATAAGATGGGGTTTTAACTTATCGACCAGATAAAAATATTTATCGGCCAGATTAATATTTATTCAGGAGTCATAAGACAGGCCCTAAATATATTAATTATAGACACATGTTACGTATAATCTAAGAATATCATAGCTTGAACTCTAGACAATATTTTTATCACCGTTTCTCACTACCCGTTTGGATTATACGCCCAAGTACTTTTTTAGCATCAAGTCTTATTACCCTTTCGGGTTATAGGGTTATACGCTTATTTACTAATTACGATAGTGGTTTTAGGAGTGAGCAAGGTTATACTTATAGGAAGTGTGCCCACATTCACGTGGAGGGATATTGGAAAACCATTTTGGAATAAACCCCCTCAGTACACCCGACCGAGATACGAACCTCGATCTTCCCGTCATCGGCAGTCTAGTCTAACACGAGACGAGCGCGTTATACCATGCAGCTACCGAAGCGGGTCACGGTTTAAACTGATGATTAGAGTTGGCCCTTAGAATTAAAAACGTTGGACCATCCTGGCTAGATCTAGACCGTAGGCTATAATATAGGGTCATACTGTATTAGGTCACCTTAGCTCAGTTGGTAGCGTGTCTGTCCACTGAGCTAAGGGTCCCAGGTTCGATTTCAGACATGGCTGAAAAATTATCATTGGTTAAATGTGGGCTTACACTTTCACAGTGATGTATTAACGGCTGGGGACTGGATGTTGGGCCTGTCATAAGCTTAAGTTAGATTATAAGGCATATGAAGCTACGACAGACCTAGCCAGCCGGTAATGGAAAATGTTTGGCTGGAATAAAAACTGACTCAGGCCACAGGCTGGAATCAGTAATGTATGTACTTACTGTATGTAACTGTAATAGGTCAAGGTAACACTGTTAACTTTCAGGGTTACTCCCTGATTTCCCCAAATGAAATCTGGTGAGAACTCATTGTCTTCATACTATTATCTTAAATTGAACTTATCGATAGTACAAGCGGTAAAGAATTGAACTTTTTTNGATTCAATGGAATAAATCAGACCATGTTACATGTTAGTTTTTTCTCTCTATCTTCGATTATCTAAGTGCCCCATTGGTAGTAGGAGTTTAGCGGTCTCCTTCAGACCACTTCCAAGTGGTTACGTTGGCTGTTGAACAGCGCCAGCAAAATGTCACGATAATTCACGGTGTAACCATGCGGTGACTCACGGGCCGTTTCTTATTGCAACATTTTACATACATCCAAAGAAAAAAAAGGGAAATGTAAATTATACAAAGATTATAAAATCACCCAAGTAAACTATCAGGGCTATTTAAACTGGCATAACAATAGGCCTGTGTGTATTTTAATTTATGACGTAATTATTTAATAGCCTTTTTATATACACATGTATATATTTATATATAAATATAAGGAAGATTAATATATCTCGCAAATTATATTAAGGTCTCAAGTTCAAATATATTCATTCAAATAGAAGCTATTTAACTATATAAAATGAATTATACGCAAATGTTGAGAAGAGAATTTGGCTGATTCCATCTAATATTTATAACCGGCCCCGTGTTATAATGGTCAGCGTTCCTGACTACCAACCTAGGGGTCTCGGGTCCGACTTACGGATGGCACCACGGATATTTTCCCCGAAAGGGTAACAAAACCAACGGTTGACAGAGTATGGTTAGTTAGGCTTAAGTTAAGTTAATGATTTTTAATTTTTCTACATCCTCATATTTACTATCATCATCGTCTCGTCGAGACATCGCAATAGCTTCCACGGAAAGAATATACGATCAATAGACTCAGGTGTCTTTGGGCAAAGACACATCAGCACCGGAAAAACCTCCCTCCAACTGGGCTACAAGAGATGTGATCCAGAAACAAATAAGTAAAATAAATTGTAGGGCGCACCGCACTGACTTTCTCTCGCTTTTATCTTAAAATAGATTTATTTTGATAAAAACTCGTAAGATTTGCGAAGTTAATAATAATAGTTCTATACATTGTTGTGGAAAGACTACACCAAAGATCATAAAGAAATAATACACGATGTTACTTATTCTATGGCATTAGGAACTAGAAACACTGTTGCAGAAATATTGAGGAAAAAATAAACATCTTTGTCTACTAAAGAGCATAAGAAATAAATTAATTTTTAGAGAACTAATTAAAAAGAATATATATTTGCTTATAGTTCAGAAAGCATTGGTTTTATAAAAATAATGTCAAATAAAAGATTTGTATCTTTAATAGTACTACAACTTTACAATGATAAGTTCTTTCATATCTCAAATAGTTGTGCAGAAATTACGAAAATTGTAAAATTTATCCCGTGTAAAGAACCCTCAAAATCATGTTCACGTGAAAATGAGAATTTCGATCTTATTTATAATGATAAACAGTGTATATATACAATTTTATTAAAATCGTTAGAGCGATTTTCGAGAAACTTGATCCCAGATACAAAGTTTTAGCCCAATCGGTAAAATAGTTTCGGTTCTAGCCCGAGGTACAGACAGACGACGTTGCGAAAGCCATTTAGTTTTTTGTTTCAAGGGGTCATTAAACGTCGACATTTATCAAAATCTAAAGTTCGATTTTTTTTATTATCACAATACTTTCTCTCCAAGATGCCGAGAGTAAGCAAAACAAAATTTTATGAAATCGTAAAAGGATTGGCAGAGTACACAGTTAAGAAGTAACTAACTCCTTTTTTGCGCCATTGTTTTAGCCAATATGAACAGACAAATAGCTCCACTTTCTACCGAATGTAATTGCTTACTGTTAAAATTGAAACAATCTTGGTTGTATAATCTTGTGTAAACGGAACATGCTCCAGGCTCTTCCAAACGCAGCTTTAGCAACTTGGTCAGCCATTACATAGTTGATACTGTTTCGTAATATTTTTTAAGTGTGGTTGTTGAAAGGAATTGTTTTGAAGAGAAGGAACAACTTGATTGCTATTTTTTTCCACGGCATCTTAGTAACCGTTCAAGCTATGCACATACATTAATTACGCCAATAGAATAGAGATAAAGAACTAATTTTAGAGGAACTGCACCCACATTTTCGTAGAGGTAGAGTGGGAAATTATAACGGTAAAAACACTCTCAACGCACCCAAATTTCCCGTAACCAGCAACCCAGTATAACACAATGGTGACGTGCGTTAGACCATACGATCATCGATTTGGGTTTGACGGATATTAACTAAGTCGTATATGTGTTACCTACTGTGAATAAATACTTTCAAGTGTTTGGCCCACGAGTATGTTTAGATTTTAGGTATAAAACTAGCGGTTTTAGCGATAAAATCAATTGTGTAAGAACCCACTTCGGTGGTCAAATGGTCCCTCTAGCAATATACTAGAGACTGTCTAATGACAGTAAGATCAGGGTTTTAATCCCGGTCGGGTGTACTCAGGATAATTTTTCTAAACTATTTTCCACTTTTACTCTGTGCAAATGTGGACACACCTCATAAAACTGTAACCTTCCACATCCCTAACCCACTAGCGTAAGTTGTTAATATGCGTATAGCCCGAATGAGATGTAGAACGGGATGTTAAAGAAAATGTGAACGAGATGTGTACTCACTTAACTTAGGAAAGTACACGTAGCTCCACCCAAACATTACAAATTTGAGTAGTCCAAGGAACCTATACAAATACAAAACAACTTTAGGTAACGTCTGGTATTGACCCTGTTTAATAAACTCAGTCAAATTAAACTATAAAAAAAATCGTAACAGTGAGGAGTAGATTTGGCGAAAAAAATATAATCCCTCATCACCGAGGAGTAAAATCAGTATGAGATAATACACCGAGCAATAAGTTCAGTAGAAGATAATAATATAACCCTCAACACCGAGGAGTAAAATCAGTACAGTATAATACACCAAACAATAAATTCATTAGAATATAATAGTATAACCCTCTACATCGAGTAGTAAAATCAGTACAGGATAATACACCAAACAATAAATTCATTAGAAGATAATAGTATAGCCCTCTACATTTAGGAATGAAATCAGTGTAAGATAATATAACCCCTTTACGCCGAGGAATAAAATCATTAAAATATCGTATAAACCCTCTACACCTACAAATAAATTAAGTAGAAGAGAATATAACCCTCTACACCAAGGGAAAAAAAGCGGTATAAGATAATATAGCCTTCTACACTTAGGAATACAATCGATATAAGATCATATAAACCCTCTGCACAAAGGAATAAAATCAGTAGAAGAGAATATAGCCCCTTTACATCGAGACATAAACTTAGTAAAAGGCAAACATAAAATCGCAATGGCAAGAAATAAATTCAGTAAAAGAGAAATATACCTCCTCAATAGCAAGGACTGAACCCAGAACCAGAGTAAAATAACCAAAGCTCAACGGCGAAGAAATTCAGCGAAACTGAGAACGAACGTTTGAAAAATCACCAACATTCGTGTTAATGAACCTCTGCGAATAGCGTATCTAGGTTACCGCGAACTCCACTTGCCATTTTAAATAACTTGCAACAATCTGACACGGGGTAATACTTTCTGTGAAGCGAGACTGCTCTTTCTCCATTTTGTCGGACATGTACTGTACGTAGTGTACATCAGCTTCAGTGTCTCTTCATCACTTTCAACAAGACTTTCCCCTTTTTTTCAAATAGACTAGCGCCCGTGTGCGTTTTTTTTTAAACCATGTTTTGATACATATTTATTTCTTCTTACTCTACCAGAACGTACTACACTTATACAAGGCAAGATTAAACGATAGTGACAGTCTTATCCTGCCAGATAATTTTAACAACATATTAAATCAATAAATATTGTTTTGAAAACACTTGATCAATGTTTCCTTGAAGCAATTATTGAACGATTGTACTTTCCGGGCAACATTAAATACTAACTACAGTCTGATGTTCATAGGAAGCTCGTTATTTTAAAACTGGAAATTCATGTTGCCACAATGGCGGAAAAATACATTATAACTGTTTTTACAATTATTATATGTTTGATTAATATTGTAGAGAACAATGATATAGTGATCCCTAAGGAAGTATTATAGGAAGCTCTTAATACTGTTTTAGATCTACTTTATAGTTAATATATAAAACAATACCAAATTCTAGTGATTTTCAATCATTGTTGGTGTTGGAAAGTGAATATTTTATACAAACCAGGGCTTAGAAGAGGATGTGTGATGGTTAATTCGAATTGAAATAGGTCTTAAATATGTACAGTACACTAGACTTACATTGAAAATTAGTTGATACCTGTTTTTTCTACCATAAAAGAAAATAACAAAAACAAGCTTGAGGGGTGTAAATTGTAGCCTACAATAAACCTACGAATGAAAAGTTTATTTAGTATCACTGGTAGCTCAGTCAGCAAAGATCTCTGAGTCAAGTCTCATCAAATTTTTATTATTAAAATATTATTTTCCAATTTAGATTATATTTTTTTAATAATTTTCAAAGTAAATATTAAATAAACTACTGTGGATATTTAAACCGTTTTTCTTTTACTCTCTTTTCTTAGATGTAGGACCACCCATAATGCTTCAAGAAACGATTTTTGATTATTGAGGCTATCGCATCTTATATTATAAGCATTTATGAGCATTATTTACCATCGGTTTATTTAATAAAATCTATAAAATAATTCGTATGTTGCAACACTTAATTCCACATCAATGTGTTTACTTAGTAGTAGTAAATTATAATAAAGACATTTAATAACCTCAAAATTATATTTTTTGTTACTTATATTCATTGAAATTACCCGAGTAACACAATACCAACAAACATGATTTGATTGCTCTAAAAATCACCATGATTAAGTGGGTTTTTCTTACAAACTGTATAGAACTTAAGTCGTTTACCCTTCCTCCATTTATAATTTAAATAGTCATTGTTCTTCCTGGTATGATGGTGGGTGGTCGATCATTATTTTACTCCCCTTTTAACTTCCTCAACATTATATTTCTCTGTCCTTGTTGCGTTATCTTCGTTAGTTGTTTTTAGGTACACTTCCACGTGTTTATTTGGTCAAGTCTACCGTAAAATTATAGTAGTGAAGTTGTGACTGAGCTCGGTGATGCGACGCTTAAGTAACAATGCATTTTATATTTATCTTTTTATCGTGTGTGTTTATTTAGTTGTTTTTCAAAAATAATGTTTTATTTCACAAAAGATATCTCAGTATCGCATTGGCGTTTTAATTTCTCAAATAATGTAAAGGATTGTTATCGGAAACATTTTTGTTTTAGAAATTGTGATGGCTCTTAAGTTTTTTATTAGCCCCCAAACTAAAAGGGGAGGGGAGGGATACGATGACTTACAATTCTGTCTTTTTGCACCCGGGGGTACATCCAAAACGTTCCAATTTAAATATTTAAATGTTATAGGGTGATACCAAAAGCCCAAATCGTAATTTTGATATTAGTTCTAAAACTAAGCCTTGTCATAATACCACTTTTCAGAGAAAGATTGATGTAAGAGTTGTTTACCGATGAGGGATTTTTAAAAATTTAAAATATTTGGAAAATGGCTTTTATTTTATTTTAAATTCAAAATTGGAATCTGAGGAGTGTTTCACATGATAAATAAAAGTATAAGTTCGTTTTTCTAGAAAAAAATATTATTGATAAGTGATAAACACTTTTTTTTAAATTACAAATAAAAAAAAATACTTTTAACAATTACGTCCATAATTTATATCTGAAGAGTAGCCTATTATTAACAAAATGTTCCTAATTTCAATAACTTAATAAGAACATAAGTACGATTGTGTTGTATCATTTATTTATAATTTAATTTCTTTTATTTTTTTCTAGTGGTAAATACTATCGCTTTGACTGTCTTAATGCTATTGTTCGTACTCACATCGGTAGTCACGTGGTCTAAGAAGCGAGCAAGTAGTAAACTGTATTTCAGCTGAAAGAGGGGTCGAGATTCGACTCGATTTACACACGTTATATAACACTATATTTTTCCCCGATCTTTCTCTACGATAACGTGTGTGTATTTTCTCTAAGCTATCCAGAGCCATTTGTTTTTATTAATCACATCTAACTATATTTAATTAAAATTAATGTAAAAACTACACCGCAAAAATATTGCATGCAAATATTATTTACTACTTACGTTTAAATTATCCTATTTAGTTAGGTCAAGATCTACTTCGGTGGCCGCGTGGTCTAACGCGTTACTCTCGTGTTACGTACGCTATTCTGCCGAAGACGGAGAGATCGGGGTTCGAGCCCAGTGGGGTACATTAAAGTTTTTTTCTTAAATGGTTTTCCACTCTCCTTCTACACAAATTCGGGTGCACTTCCTATAAATTAAGCCTCCTTAACCCCCAAACCATTAGTGTAATTAGTATATAGGCATAAAACCACCCGAATGCGAAGTAATAAGCGGTGCTAAAAAAATTATTACTATTAGAACCGCGTCTTACTACCCTTTCGGGTTATACACTCTTACGCTAATGTGTAATGGTAGGGTGATTGTGAGATGAAATGGAGGATCTTACAGTTTAACGTGGAATCCGAACCACGGTGGAGGCCTGGCATTCCCCACATTCACAAGTTGTTATTAATACACGTCTTGTCAGAGCTAAAGGAAGGGTTTGGTAATCGGATAAATCTGTGCTGGGACTGAGGATTGAACACCGGACCCCCAGAACAATGCTAAAAATAAATAATTAAGTCGGAACTATTGTTGGTCTAACGCGCTAATCTGTTTCAGAAGGTTCGGCATATAAATTACTAGGAATGCTTCGGTAGCCTCGCTAATTTTCTCTCGGACGCAACTTATTAAGCAAGGAAATACATTTTCTTACCTTGTTTAGAGTAAATCCTATTATCCTTGAGAGGTGAAATAATCTTTTTTTTGAACAACTAATTAGAATAACGAACAACACTACGTTCACAAACACGCAGGATATGCATGATTGTATTTATACCAAGTGATCATAAATGTGGGAAGCTATACCCGCATCGATGGTCGTGTGGTTCAAAGTGTCGCTTTCGTGTTGGACTGGATTGCCGGTGATGGGGCTATCGGGGGCTAGAAACCCAGTTGGGTGTATGGTGAGGGATTTTTTCCCTAAATTATTTTTAGCTCTCCCTCCATGAAAATGTGGGTACACCTCTGAAACGCAAACTTCCTCATCCTTAACACATTAGCGTAATTCGTCCGTATGAGTATAACCCGAACGGGTATTAAGACGTGGGGGAATACGTGAAGCTAGTATTTTTTCAGTTGCTAACACCCGCAGACCCGCCTCAGTGGCCCCATGGTCTAAGGCGTCACTTGCGTGTTAAACTGGCATGCTGATGATGGGGATATCGGGGTTTGAATCTTGGTTGGGTATAATGAGGGTGGTTTTCCCTAAATGGTTTCCTACTTTTCTTCCGCGTAAATGCGGGTAGATTACCTCTAAAATGCTTCCTTCCTCGGCCCAACCTTATCAGAGTAATTATCATAATTGCATATAACCTGAACAGGTAGTAAGATCCACGAATTTTTGTAATGTTTCGTTAAAATGCCAAATATATAGGCACAGAATATATGAAAAGGTACTGCTACTATTAATAGAGTTTAAGCCTACTGAGATTTTTTTTACTAAATTATTTCCCAACTTCGATTCGCGCAAATACTGGTACACTTATTCTAAATTTTACCTTATTCATCCATACCCTTTTGCAGTGAATATCACCTATGTAAGAACTGCAAGTCATATAGAGAAAATATTTATCTTCGATCTCACTCGGCTAGCTGTTGCCAAATCTCAATTTCAGCTGTTTAGTTGAAAGATGGTGTGTTGGGGTAAGAAGGAGCTACTGGCAACATCGACGAACCAGCGTTGCGAAACTTGTCTTATATATTTTGAGGGAAGATTGACCACACAAGAACAAGATAATTACAACATAGTTTCTCATGCACTATGCAGTTCGCTCAGAGATGAAAATTCGGGGACTGTCCTGCAGGACAGAAAGACGTGGTTCCTGAGGTAAAATATAAATAAACCCTGATTTTATAGGACGACCCCTTTCAACCACCAAAATCGATTGAAAGATACTAAAATGTACCTTTTTATAAAACATCTTATTTGATTTATCAATTAAAAATTTCATCTAGAAAATTAATCAAAAGCTTTCAACAATATTTCTTTATGGATTAATGTATAGTTTCTCTTTACACTATTAATTAAACGGACTAAAAATATAAATACAATAATTATAATATTTTTATTTCCGGCACTGTGGAAAC
This sequence comes from Timema douglasi, assembly GCA_901482245.1. Taxonomy (NCBI): domain Eukaryota; kingdom Metazoa; phylum Arthropoda; class Insecta; order Phasmatodea; family Timematidae; genus Timema; species Timema douglasi. Next base: position 18,188 of record CABEEJ010000293.1, on the reverse strand, counting down.
ATGATTTCCCAGTTTCCCTATGAAAATCAGACTGTACCAATAAGAACATTGGACTAAGGTGACAATGTCCCGCCCCTGTATAATCGTCTAGACACCTATCAACAACATCTATAGTCCATTCGCCATAGGAGTGGTGTTAACTGACAGCTAAGAAAAAGTTACCAGATCCACTATCATGTATTCATTCGCCAAAACATTGTGAACGGCAAGAAAATATTTTATTTGCTCTGACTTTCACAACAAACCATTTGTTTTAATTGTGCTTTTCTTTTAACAGTTTTTACATAGTTTGATTAGCTGTCATTTACCACCTATTCTATGATGAATGGACTTTAGTGTTGATCATTCAATATAATTATCATGGCGCGTGTCAACGTCAAATAATGATGATCACTCAATATATTGTAATTGCACATATCAACGTAATAAAGTGTTGATCACTCAATATATTGTAATTGCACATATCAACGTAATAAAGTGTTGATCACTCAATATATTGTAATTGCATATATCAACGTAATAAAGTGTTGATCATTCAATATAATTATCATGGCACGTGTAAACGTCAGATAATGATGATCACTCAATATATTGTAATTGCGCATATAAACGTAATAAAGTGTTGATCACTCGATATAATTATTTTGGCACATATAAACATGTCAGATTATGTGACCTTGACTCTCCTCGGAACAAATCGAGAAACTATGAAGAAAGATGAGCATTTTAATGCCTCCTGTTTCCACCTCACATACTCAATTATGTATTTATTTATGTGACCTTGATCAATACTTTTGAGCCTTTTTTCCTATTTATCCCCCCACTGAAAGTGTGCGAAGAAAAGAGGTTTATTCTTCAGATGAGGCTGAAGGCTGAACCCACCGGGGCGTACTTTGAATGAAGAGGATGGCCACAGGTTTAGTTGATCATTTTCCGGTAAATTTTAAATCAGGAAATGTTCTGCAGTGGTGGCTTGTGATCTACTAAGTAGTGTGTGTGTGTGTGTGTGTGTGTGTGTGTGTGTGTATGTGGCCTATTTCGTATGTTTATTTGAGCAAGAGGGATGCAGTATCTAGTTCGGTCACCATTTATGTAGATTTTTAGCCACTCTTTGGGAATAGAGCGTTGCCCAAGGTATACCTTGGAGATTGTATACACGTCATACCCACAGTGAAATGACGTAACGATAGTAATGATGAATGTGTAGCGCCAGTGGAAATCTTAAACCCAATCTAAGCTTAATTGACCAGACACACAAGAATCCAGAAGTACTCTCTCCAGTTGCATCAAATATTTAAAATAGCGAAACTTTTAAGGCGGCCGCCTAGATCAGTGAAAAAGTATAAATTGCCGTCAGGCCACATGGCTTAAAATACAATGGTTTGTGTCATCATTTTCTGGAACCACTTCTCTATTCTGTCTAAGCTTGTACTCCCTTTCATCCTTCATATACAGCCACTCTTTGCCATGTTAATATAGAAAGAGGGGAAAGAAAACTATGAGACTTATCTCAAGTTAAAGAGGAAAGCTCACTGTTAGTACTAAAATATCTTTACAATTCTCTGTCATGAGCTTATCAAACAATTACCGTATTTGTTAGAAGAAGGTTAGATATAGAGTCCTTTTAAATCAAGGCTAGTTTCATAGCTCCTCTAATATGCTTCAAAATGTTGTTTAAAATGAGCTATTGTCACATTTTCACATTTTTTTTAAACTAATAAAACTCAAAACCTATTGGGGGAAAAAAAGCCCTGTTGGAATCTTTTGACTTTAATAAGCTTTAACCTTATTTTTAAATAACGTATCGTAGAATTAAATATTGCTTTTAGAACTGAACGTCTGCTCGGCAATTTCTCACTTGCCGAGGCGGCCCCCTTAGTGTTTCTAATAATCTTCTCGTCGTGATAATTTCCGTCCCGGTTAAAAGATAAGACCAAGGACAGTCGTGTTAGTATGACATCATCGGAGGCAGATCCATTCAGGTGTTGCTTGGAGCTATAAAAACAAACAAGATGGTAATTTCTTGGCGGCTAAAAATACCCCCGTGTGGATGATGAGGTAAGACCGTCGTGCAAAATATGAGCACAGTAAGGGGCAGATGGCTGTTCTGTTCTCACAAGTTGTAACCTTGAGAAACGGTCGAGTCGCTCAATTTGTATCCGAAGCGCTAAAGATATTTTTATTTTGGTCACGCTATAAGTGCATTTCTGTGTTTTAAGGTGCGATTGAAATGAATGACGTATATTTCTTGCAGTTTTTATATTAAGATTACATTTTAGGCCAACATAAATAAAATATAGCTTTTAGTTAATATTTTTAGAAAATACAAACATAGCCTTCTCTTTTTACGGTCAACAATGATAACATTTTACCATATTAATAATGTTTTCTTATAGCTATTGATATTACCTATCAAAATTATATATTTATTAATATTTAGCACCGCGTCTTACTACCCGTTCGGGTTACACACTTTAAGTACTAATTGCTCTAATGGATTAGGAATTGGGAAGGTTGAATTAGAAGAAGTGAACCCGAATTTGCGTGGAGGGAGAGTGGAAAACCATTTAGGAAAAACCACCCCCCACCCGACTGAGATTCGAACCTTGATCTCCCCGTCCTCAGCAGCCGAGCTCAACATGACAAGCGCGTTAGCCAACTACACCACCAAGTTGGGTCCTATCAAATTTACAGCTGCAGATCACATGACTTGACGTATCAATACATGAAAGTAGATCTAGTAGATTTTCTAGATGTCAAATGAGGATCTTAATAAACGCGCTGCTCTTCCAGTAGGCTAGATTGCCGATGACAGGGAGATCAAGGTTCGAATCTCAGCCGGGTGTACTGATGGTGGTTTTCTCCAAGATATTTTTCCACTCTCCCTCTATGCAAATGCGGGTACACTTCCTCTTAATATAACATCATTAATCCCTAAAACCATTAGCGTAAATTAGTACATAAGCGTATAACCTGAACGGGTAGTAAGACGAGGTGCCAAAAAAAGTAAAATTAGACTGTAGTAACTTCAAATGTTGCTGAATATTCTGTCATGGGCGTCGCGGAATTTGAATATGACCAATGCCTTTATGGCCAAGACAGATATTCCACAACTTTTCAAGAGTACTATGTGTAGAAAGTTAAAAAAGCAAGGATAACATAATTTTAATTATTACTATTATTATTAGCATCGCGTCTTACTACTCGTTAGGGTTATACGCACTTACGCTAATGTGTAATGGTAGGGTGATTGTGAAATGAAATGGAGGACTGAGAGTTTAACGTGGGATCCGAACCACGTTGGAGGCCCAGTATTCCACACATTCACAAGTTGTGATTAATACACGTCTTGTCAGAGGTGAAGGAAAGGTTTGGCAATCAGATAAATCTGTGCTGGGACCGGGGATTGAACCCCGGACTTCCAACACAGAAGTCCAACTGACACCTTACCCCTAGAGCTCCAGGTCACCCATAATTTTACAAATGACAATGTTAAAAGTATATAAAGTAACTTTTGTAACTAACAGACGATCCTTCCTACCAGAATACTATTTATTATACGATCACATTCCGTAAGACTCGAATCCGATCACATCTGGTACCAAAAGTCGACCAGTCATCGTTTGCCTCTTAGGAAGGGCGGGGTCCCTGTACTCAGAGAAAGGAGGACGTGGATAGTAGGTGGTTCGAACCCCAGACCATCACTCGACTTCCTGCACAACAAACCTATACTAATGTAAATAATAAAAGTAAGGGAACAAAAAAAACTCGTTTGTTGAAACATGGAACACGCTCTGGGGCTAGTAACAACACTTCTTATAGGACTTTGTATTCTTATTAGTATTCGAATGAATTTTTGAAATATGAAACTTGGACACGGAAATCAAACCCCGTATCTTAAGGTTGGAGCACACATTCTCTACCACTGAGCTATCTAGGGATCATCCCGTGCTCAGGGCCAGGCACAACACCCACCCCCCAGCTCTTAATTCTTACATAGAAAGAGGGAAACCCAAATTCCATAGATGATACAAAAATTACCATGGTGTGAGTTGAACCAATAATATTTGGATGATCAGGCAGACATATTATTAGAGAAATATTTTTAAAAATACAGTCAATAATAACAAACATTTTTCTTTGTTTTAATTATTAGTGTTATTATACAGGTATTATTAAAATGTATCAAAAGTAGTAGCTGCAGATCATATGATTTGACGTATGAATCCATGAAAGTGTATTCACTCTCTTTTCCAGCTGTCAAATAAGGTTCTTCCTAGGAATATTTGACTGTATATGTATCCATTCTTCGTAATATTTTACAAAAACCATTCCAAAAAAAGTCAGTATATTATTTAAACTATAATTATTGCTAGGTTTGTAGAAACAAACCTAATATTAGAATATAAATTAGTTACATTATCCAAAGTTTGACATTTAATCTGCTAAAACATTTTCTCCCAGTCAAAAAACAACAAAACAAAAAACCTTCCAAACGACCGCTCCGTCTCATTGTCCATAAGACGCGGCCACGCATGCAAGTGGACACAGCATAAAACTCTTTTGAAAGGGAAGAAAGAGAGAAAAGTTGCAAATAAAAATGTGTTTTTCTACACAATGCGTGTCATTATTTAATAAGTTTTTATTGTTGGCTTCTCGAGGGTTGGGGAGGGGCCCACACCTTGTCAAATGTTGGACAATGGTGCGGACCAAGATGGAGAGACTAGAGGACAAGGTAGCGTCTTGGGAACCATGGCATCTCCTGGATTCCGCGAGTCACACATGTATATACTTTGTCTCTGAACCATTTCTCGCAAAGTAATCAGTTGCTAAGCAAACAAACACCTTTTTTAAAGGCTTTTTGTTGATTTATGACAAAAATTAACATCCGTATTGGGATTTAAAATTAAATATTACTTCTTTAAATGCCGAACGCTCCCAAATAATCTCAGGTAGAGAGAGGGGGATTCAAGGAAACAGCTTTTCATTCTCGTGTGGTCAATGTTTCTTTAGATATGCGATCAATTTTTCAGCAATAGTTCGTCGATGTTGCCAGTAGCTCCCTTTTAACCCCAGCACACCACCTTCACAAAATAACGGAAAGCGAATAGATTTGGCAACAGTTAACTAAGAGAAAGCGAAAATAAATATATTTCTCCATAAGACTTGCCTCAGGGAGATATCAGTTGTAGCTAAGACGTTTCAGAGAAATCACATAAACTGCAGTGGTTCTCAAACTATTTATCACGCGTAACCCTATAAAAGCTAAGAAATCTACCGAGGAACAAGCCCATGTGTGTTCATGTCTCATCCCCTTTCCCTCTACAACCATATTACAAGTTTCTTAGCTTTGAATAAAAAGTATATACTTGAGTAGTAATCTCAAGCTATGAATTAAGTCCAAAACAGAATTAATTTAGTTCCTGCATTTGTGTTGCATATTTTGCATGGAAAAAATAAAATAATATAACTTCAAAATGTACTGTTCTTGATCCACTTTTTAATGATTTTTTTAAATTTAATAATATTAAAAAATCATTTCATTTTCTTTTCTTTTCAGAGTTAAACTGGATAAGCTGCTAACGAGATGGATGTTTATGAATGCTCGGCGTAAACAGTTGAAAGCATTAATGTTTTTATCGCCATTACGCGTAGTTGTCTCGTGGAAACCCTGGGACCCCTTCACGGAACCCTGTTTGAGAACTACTGACTTAAGAGCATGAGGTCAACTTCTTAAGGTGGAGATGTAGGGAATATTAATTAAAGGCAGTATTTTTGCAGTTTTTATATAATCTCATCTACTGGAATTGAAAAAAAAATTAAGAAAGCTAGAAAATATTTACTAAGGGTTTTGTATATATTTCAAAATTCAATAAAAAAAATATTTAAAATGCCGAACAAAAAAAGTTATTAAAATTCAAAAACGTGTGATGTAATATTTTGATAATAATTGTAAGGCTTTATTTTTAGGTCACATCAAAGACTCTTTTTTTAAATTGGCGTTTTGAAATGTCGTGGAAAATCATATATATATATAATATTTTGCAAATGAGAAGAAAAAGTTTGAGTTTCCTAGTTAGGAAGACAACTTAACCCTAGAATATTATTCCTTCGTAAATGTTGTCATATTCCCTCCCTTATACGAGGGCTAGACTACTCCCCTCACCAGTACCTTCATTTGGCCTTGAAACTTCACTATATCTGATAGTGTTTCCCTGTCACGTGCTTTGTTTGTGCTCTAGAAGCTCAGTAGTAAAAGGTAAGAGTGTTCAGCTTTAATGAAACATTTTACTAATCTAATGACAATGGTATATTACACACTAAAACAAAACGAAGTTGTAATATTGCATCCTATTGCACATGAGAACATGGTAGTAAACAAAAAAAAAAAAAACT